>BLKR01003374.1:0-148743 GCA_011170035.1 Teleogryllus occipitalis
AGATTTGACTAAAAAAGAACGTGCGGCGTTTAGATGCTTGTGTTAACTACAGACGGACAGACAGACGCCAACATGAGATCTACACCATTCTCTTAAACGTTCTTGAGATTATGGAAAAAATTAATCAAAACCGATGACGCCGCTTTTGAGAAAATTTTGAAAATATCTCTCGGGCTTTATGTAAAGTACCTCCCAAAATTAAAATATCGGTTTCGAATTAATGGGACCGTGATATCAACAAGATCGATTGGGTATTATCAATTTTGGACAAAATCGGTTGAACAATTTAACCCCTAGCGTTGTTCGCAGACGAAAGACTGATAGACAAACGTTTTGCCGTCATTCAATTTTTCGGTAACAACGATCCACAAAACATGAATTCTGGCTACACAACGCGTTAAAGGATTTCCCCCTAAATTTAGCAAATAAATTTATTCACTTTTTCGTTACCAGGATGGGACGGTTTTAAGCCGAAAATTCGCCGTATTCTGGTGCACGATTACAATACCTTTTCTTCTTACGACGGTAAGTGCGAGAAAGTAAAAATCAATAAAAACATTTAATCCTTTTTTCCACCCCATTTCCGTCTTCCTAAAGGCCTAATAAAATAGCCTGTCCAACATAAAATGTATTAACCCCTATGTTATTTTTCCTAGTTTACCAATCCCCGTCTCAGTACAGGGGAGTGGAGGCAAAACTAGGAGAAGAAAAATCCCACACCACTAACACCTGGCTGTAGAGTCACAACTGGGACAGGCAGCTGAAGAGAGCATCAACCTCAGAAGCGTCGGCAATGAGCGCAACAATGGATGCTGTGGGCAGCAACAATTGACGCTGCCAAAATTGGACACATATTTGCTTATCAATTCCTGTTAAAATTGTTTTGTTTTTCAGTTAGCATTGCTGTGATTAAATGTTCTTATAAGTCTTGTTTATGGACCATTAATTCGTGTTTCGAATACATAAAATTATTTTTGCCCGATCTCAAGATATTCTAAAATAATTCTTAAATATTATATTTTCTTTTAAATGATGACCTACAAGTACAACCAAACAAATCATAATTAGTCTCTTCATAAATAATTAAGAAATTAAACAGTTATTGATGCCCCGGAAAGCAGTAAGCCCGCTAAAACATTTCATTTTCGCTGCGAACTCTATTTCAAAATGTATTTTAATTTGCTGCTTTAGTTAGTGAAAAAGGTAAAATAATTTGGAAAGTAAATGAATGAATACTATTATAAATACGTATTGCCTAATGCATATCTGCGTATGTATATATATATATATATATATATATATATATATATATATATATATATATATATATATTGTAACGGTACCTATGTCTACCTCCGAAAACCTTCTACAATGGCCCCCACGCTGGGCTGCCAAATATGTAATGGTACACGTCACCTATCCGTTCTGCTTTTCTTTCTCAAAACTAATTTACAAAAATATGTAACGATCTTTACCTGTGCTCCTTTCATCTATAGTTCTTACCAAAATGTCCACTATTATGCCTGACGTTGGGTTGCCAAAAATACATACATCTGAAATTTGCCCGTTGCCTAGCTGCTTTTCTGATATTTATTCATACAGATATAAATACTGGGCGTGAGGCTGTGGCGGACCTATACAGGATCCTGACGTAGTATTCGGGCGCGTGGGCGTAGGTCCTCATCTAACTACACATACTTATAAGACCAATTGCATTGGTTTAATGTCGAACCAACAACGTTCGACATCGTTTATTTTATCTGGTTTTTTTTTGTTCTCCTTCCTCTGCTAGAGGCATAACAAATAACAAACAACACAAAATCGAAAAACAATACACAATACACTAAATACACAATAAACAAGACCCTAGAAACACGAAATTCTCATTCACACTGAAGATTTACACTATAAGATTAAAACCAAATCATTCATACTTGAATGCGCATTCTATTTTTTTGTTTTCACTAAAATCTATTTCTATTTGACAAAACTTGGTCTTGTACATTAGAAGCTATGAGTCTATTCTTTCTTCTTATCAATGCGCATTACCAATTTAAATAAAGTTAGTGCACTTTCCTTTCGTTGAGTTCAGCGACCTGCACCGCGCCGTTCTCATGCATCACCCTCGCCAAATATACGCAGCGTCCTTTCGTTTGTCCATTCGCAGCATCCTTCCATTTTTCACACACGTAATTCGGAAAAATTCATTTTTAAATAATTAATGTCTCTTCGTTATAACTGTTTATTACTTACGAAACGAGTTTAATCACACGGCTGATGATGCGACTGTTTATATTCGCGAACAACGTTCTCTTTGAAAATTTTGCAATAATTTTCCGCGTTTCACCTTCTAAACTTTCTCCACTACCACTAAACGTTATAAAATTAACTTTGCTCGCGTGATTAGCACAACTTTCTAACAAAATTTTTAATTTCCGCGGAGCGTTTCAACATACGTTCCCTATCAAGCTATTCTCCCCGCGTTCTTTTTCTCATTGTTGTCCCGAGACTTCCTCTTTTTTTCTCGAACATTTCACGATCACTTCCGGGTCTTCTATATAATATTATATATTTTTAAGTTAATCTTCTTCTTTCTGGGTCGTCTCTCTTTATTATTCTCATGCATTTTCAAATTGAATGCTATTACCGTTTTCTATTTGGTTTTCTACCATCTAAAATTTCCAAAGTTCTTTTAATCTGAAGACGGTCGATCCCCTTCCACCGCTCTGACGTCATACTACTCGTTTGGAATTTCCCACTTATACAATTTACATTTTCTTTTATGCCGTAGCCCCCCGAAATTTCTCCGCGTTGTGAGTAGTGCCATAATTTTCCCCATAATTTCTTCTATTAATGCCACCAAAAGTTTCGTTTGAATCGCTTCACGCGTTTACTTAATTTTTTTGAAAAAACCAACTTTTTACATTAGATCTTAAGCTACAACAATGGCTATCGTGTCTAGTTGTGTGCTTAAAATGTACTTCACTAAATTGTTTATATCTTTGGAACGCGTGAACTGATTTCTTTCAAATAACTTCCAAAATGTTTCACTCGACAAACGCCAATATTTTATAAAAGATTTCTTTTAGAAAATTTCTTGGATAAAATGTAGTCTCCGGCTTCCAACTTTTATCATATTTGGTAACATGGCGTCCGATATAGGGGTATTGCTTCAACCAAAGTCATAATTGCTGAGTGCGAGTAATTAGAATGTTTATATAATACTGTCCATCCGAACTACAAAAGTAAAACCAAATGAATTAACGGTTGTAGGACACATTTTCCCGGGAAGTGGAAAATATGGTGTTTGGAAAATGTTCAGTTCAGGAAGATAATTTTTTTAAACTTCCCTATCAGAGGACAGAATTTCGAAAGAAGGAAGAACGACAAAGAAAATTGAATGTTTCCTCATCCATCCTCAAATAATTCTTCATTTGGAAGGTCTTCATTTGGAAGAGAGTCACGTAATGCTGTAGGAGGAAGAGTCGAAATTTTCACAGAAAACACGTTTTGTAAGTAGCTAGTTCGAAAAAAGTGGATTGTTGGTATTGTTCTTTTATTTTCTATACACAAGGCTGTCAAAACGCTTGTTTTTTGAACCCGAAAAATTGATTTTCCAAAAAACCTCTTTGTGAATCCGTCTTCGTGTGAGTAATTCTAGAGCCTAAAGTAAACACGATTTTCACCAAAATGGATATTCCTTGAACGATCTGGCTAATATTACGAATCTTCGAATTTGAAACTAATCTTTTAATTTTGAAGATACTTTACACCAAACCCCATCATATTTACATAATTTCCTCAAAAAGAGCTCCATTTTTTCTGTAAATCTATTCCTCGAAGCACAAGATGTTTAAAAGTGGCGTACGTTCAATTTTGGGCGAACGATCTGAATTTTCGAAAATTGCGAACAAATACCCATTAACATTGTCGAAAAGAAATATTAACGCTAGAGATTTTTGTTTCATGAAATCTCTTTTTAAAAAGAGATATTAAATTAATGTAAATTAAACACTCCACTCTTTCCTAGTAATGATCCACTCTTCACTAGTAATGATTGCTGCTATTGGGTCTAACCGCTTCCTTATTCTTTGGAGGGCTACTGTTTTTTAAAATTTTTTCCAACAGTATTATCTCAAAAGTACAAAAAAATATATTGTTAATAATAAATATGTTACATGTTTCTGGGGTGTTTACATGATTCTAGAATGCAAAGTTTTGCGTAGAAATCATATTTTCAAACCAAAATTTGCGTGTTTATTGCAGCTCAGCCATTCAAAATATCTATGTAGTTTATTAGACAATGTATGATTAAAATTGTTTAAACAGCGTTTTTCAAACTTTCGACGTTTCCTTCCCCGATACTCTGTATATCCATGCTTCTTTAAAACCAAAAACAATAATTTGCGTACTGAAAACTAATTAATTAACCCATGGCAGTATAATTGTTAACATAAGTACTGTCACACATCTTTCGCAGGATAAGGAGTAAAATTTAAAGAAAAATTATAGTTCACATGAAGTTTGACAAATTGCGTCTTACTTTCTATGATATTCAAATGGTAACATTACAATATTCAATTGGTTAACAATTTCGTCTAAAGAGTCTTGTTTGATAATTCTCCAATTTCGTATTGTAATAAGATATCTTATGATACTCATGTCGTAAATAACTATTTGACAACTATTATTTTTAGTGTATGTGTCTAGCTGGTTTTGTATTATTCTGAGAAACTGGATCATACGAATCACGTTTACTACGTTATTCACACAGGAGCACATGAATCTCAAAAAAGTATTTAATAATATAATCCTTGCTGATGAATCAACGTTTTATTGATTTTAATTTTGAAAATTTTCATTAGTTTGGATGTTTAAATATAGGTATCACATGTAATTACATGTCTGTTAAACACGATAGCATTGTATGAAGCAAGAAACATTGTTTTTCGTTTGATCATTCAACTTCATCAAACACTCAAAATTACTTTAATTTTCTCTGCTTATCAGTTTTTTAATCTCAGATCTTCGATGAAGACATGAATCAAATAACATCGTAGATATTTGAGTGTTTTAAAAATAATAACGTGAATAAATGCTTATATTTATTGAATTGGTTTTATAATAACCTGTAAAAACATGGGTTTTCTGTTGGTTTTGGGGATGTTGAAAACATTCAAATAGTAAAGGCAATGTTAAGCTGGTGACCTTTAACATTGTTTATTTGATATTTTTCTTAGGGATAGTTTATAATGGTTAAACGTTTTCAAAGAGTGCACATTAGATACCTCGAGTGGCCCGTTTCCGTTTAATAAACCGCTACGTTCTCGCTGTACAGATGGTCGTGCAAAATTCAAGGTTTTGATAGATTCGTAGAATGGTGGCCAACAAACCACCTTCGAACTCTGACGATACTGAAATGTAGTCTGTGTTGGGAAGGTCATATCACTTGACCACCAAGTTCGTTCTATGTATTTTCACTGGGAAATGCTAGTGCATTGATATTTACTAAACTGTAAACAAACGCTAAATCTCTTTGAATTGTTATAACATCTGTTTTGCTTTCTTTTAGTAATATCAACTCGTTTTACCAAATACGTGAGTTTGTTATATTTTTACACGCTACAATTATTTAATTTTACAAGTATTTATTTTCAAGCATTTAGGAATTCATGAAATTTCATTGAAACGTTCGCCAATCTAAAAACCTTTTAAATGTATATTAAATATATTCATGTTGTTTAAAAATATGTATTAACAATGCGTAGATTTAGCACATAAAGCTCTGATTTGAATATTATACAATGAAATCATCAAATTAACAGTTTTAGAAAGGAATGATAAATTGAATTGAAAATATTAACTTAAAGTTTATATACGTTTATTTAGAAATTTCTATACTTGTGTAAATATTGTGATGTGTGATTCTACTCATGTGATCTTTCAAAACCCAAAATTGAATATTTCTGTATTTGAAAACCTTAACACTACCTTCATCCAATCCAGTGCACTTTATAGCAAACAGCTAAGCAATATGTTTCCCTATTTTTAATGGTAATGGTTAAACAAGAGGAACAAATAGTTTCTGACTCTCGGTGTTAACAGGGGACTTAAAAAAATTAATAATACAGTTATTCGGTTGCTCAACACCCCTTTGATAGAAAAACAGAAACAATTGTTTGGGCGTAATGCACCTTGAAAAATATTTTTTTTATAATCAAGTTCTTTCCTATTTGATAAATATATCGACTTGAAAATTGTAGGACTTAAAAGAGAATATAAAAACCAAATAAAAGTTATGATCATACTCGCCGTAAAAATACGAATTTAGCATAATTAAATTGGCCACAGAATTTGTTTACAAGCAAGTGCATTTTAAGCGTATGTGGCAGGCAAAAGCGCGGCATTGGAGAACTGTTTTTTCAGTATGCCCATCCCACGCTATTCTGCTAGCGCGAATGAATTAAGCGAAAACAAATGGGGTCTACTAAGATGTTAATTTCTTATAAACAATTACATATATCTCGAGAACGAGATGTAATAGCACCGAACGGATTCCGGAATTTTGCATCACATTTAAACGCCATTCAGATTAGACAATAAAAAATTTGCAACAATTGCAAATTTATAAACAATTTCCAAATTTTGCAAATCTAAAGTGGGGAGAGTCTCCCGATGTCCCAGAACCAAAAACAGCGAATTAACAATTTTGCAACAATTTATAATTTTATAAACAAATTCGAAATATGCGTTAGAACGGCCGGGAAGGCTCCGCAAATTGTGCCTGAAATGAATATCTCAAAATAGCAGTTTGTCAGGAGTTACAAATCGATTACTAAAAGTTATAATAAATTTTGCTAAAATGATAAATATTTACTGGTCTATAGACAATCATTCTGGACGGAAAACCCCGCTTAGAAATATTTTTTTCGTCGTGGCGTACGCGCAGGCAAACTACCTCCTTCGGCAGGGAAATATGACGATATTTCCGTCTCGTACGTAAACGAACTAGCCCCCTCCCCCTGAGACAGCGTTCTTTCTGCCCCTTGGGATGTTGCACCAATCACAGACAACTGTAGTTCTACCTGCTAGCGATTGGTCAACGCGTCCCTCCCCCTGCCCTCCCCCAGGCCGAGGGGTGTCCAAGTTGGTCGGCGCGGTGTGGAAGATAGAATTTCGAACGACATTTTTTCTGAGGGAGAGGGTACGTCTGTCTGTCTGTCTTTCCAACTGGGAACAACACTAGCGCCCATTCTTAGAATTTTTTTAAAGAATATTCCCTCGTCGTTCGGGCCTAAGTCAAAGCGTTGCGATTTTGAAAAGCATTCTTTAAATTCTGGGGTATTTTACATGAAGCCCCTAGAGCACTTTCAAGATGTTTTAAAAATGACTAATTTTTTTTTCTTTAAATTTTGTGTAAGATTAGAAACAATACTCTTATAAAAATGGCATAGGTCGGATTTTCACTTTTAACTCTGAATTTTTGGAAAGTTCGAAATTTTTTCGGCATCTTCCTACAATCACAATATTAAATAAAGCAGTTTTTCTTCAAATGAAAGTTTCTCTTCACAATTAATTCTTTAATTATTGTCGAGTTGATTAGTTTGCAAAAATTAATAGTTTTCACGCAAGTATACTACGAGAAAATTTGTACCATTCTGTAGCAGCACTATATTTATAAATTACATTGAGTTCAAGTAGATATTAGGAAAATTACGCAAAAAAATTGAAAGGTCTATTGTTTAGAATATACTTTATTTTAGTGAAAAACCTCTTTCTTCAATATTGTATCAATAAATGTATAACATATGGCACATGTCATAATTATTTTCATTTACAAGTCTAGGTTTTCGTTATAAGTACTCTTGGTTTCAACATTATTTTTTCAAATTGTATTTCTTAAAACTTTTATCTAAAAATCCTACAACATAAGAAAATTCTAAATAATTGGTACTCGTAATAAATGTCTAGTCTCACCTTTCATGTTTTTAAAGAAGTTAAAACTGTTCGTTTCTAAATGACTTTTATACGAGTTGGTGCGTATATATCTGCAAAATCTGTAAACACTGGACAGGAGGGGATTCTGCCCCAAGCGATTCAATTGTTCCGGAAACCTCGAGACGAATTTCTTGACTACCGCAGCCCTTCTCTGAATGTTGGGAGGCAAAGCCGCTCGGTGTCCCGGAGCGCCGCGGCCGCGGCCGCCGACGGGGGCGGGGGCGGGGGCGGGGGCGCCTCGCTTTGTGCGCAGAGGGCGCTCTCTATTTCCAAGTCTAATCACGTAGGCGATCTGGCGGAGGCGCCTTACCAACTTGTCTGAAATCCATATACAACGCCCCTGCCGCTTCGCCCGGGCATTTGATCTGAATTCTCCCAGCCCCAGTTGGGCGATACCCGCCGCGCGCACCGCCACCGTTTGATTGATTACGGGACAATTTTAAAATACGTAGTAAGTAGTGCCTGGCCACGTGGATTCATTTGTGTGCCCCCGATAGGAGCTGAAATTGAGAATATTCTCTTTCTCGTATAACTACGCTGTGTAGATTTTAGTTTTGTAACAAAAAGAACAGATTTCAACAGAAAACCGCTTTTTGATGGCCTCTGATAGTATAAAAATTTCTTTCTTCTATGTGTGGCAAATTACTTTCTCGTGTATAAAGTGCAGTCGAAGTACCACGTACCCGCAATCGTCGTTTTGTGGGTACTTGATAACGAGAAAGTGTTTTTTTTCTTAAAATGTCTGCCTGACTGTTTCCCTTTTTGCCTATGTCCGTCTTCAATCAACACTAGCGCCTTAACCAAACAACTTCAACAAAACGGATAGTCTTCTACATATCTGGCTGATGTGGTCCGCTCAGTTTGAAACGGATGTTTTATTGGTTAGAGTGACTGACAGACGACCCTAGAACAAAATTAAAATATCTCAAAAATCACTCAAGCCAGTCATACGGTATCTTTAAAATAAATTAAACGTTTATTTTTTGTTTTCAGTCATAATTCGTACAAAATAGATTATTTTATTTAAATTAATACGATTTATTTGTGCAATAAAGGAGCAATAATTCATAAGTCGCAAGTTAGATTTACAATAATTAAAAAATACAAAATGTATGTTTAAATTTATCTCGAGTAATCTTCCCTCCGAACCTAATTCGTCAACACATTTTACCGACATGGTTTACAGAAGGTTAGTGGTTTCTATCAGTTTGTTTAAATTTTCTTTTACAAATAAGGTAATTTTATCAAAATTAGACACATTTTGATTTGAAAAATTCAGAGTATTCTTTCTCATTCCACGTAGACTAAAATTGCTTCCTTTATAATATAAAATTCTAGTGATATTAGAGTATAGCATTGGATACTTGGGGAAAACCATAAGGGAAAATACAGGAAGAAGAGACGCATTGCAAAGTCTTACTCACTTTAACAGAAACCACGTAATATTGTATGAGAATTTCTTCCTTCAAAGTCCTACCTTGAAACAAAAAAATATATCCTGACAAACTACTTGCCATCAGTTAATTTTTAACGAGATGTAAATATTTAAGAGACTTTGTAGCATCAAATCCCGTCCGAGATAAAACAGCGCACGTTAATATTGCATTACCCTAAGCACTTTTTATTTCCAGAATTTTAACCGCCCAGGAATTATCACGTCGAGAAAACACACAGCGGCCACGTGCGCTAAAGCATCTCGCAGAATCCTGTTTGCGTCAGCCAACAATTAAAAAGATCGAGGGAGTGGAAAGAATTACTTGCTTTCATTTTTTTCTAGAGCTTTTAACCAGCCGACAGCCGTGTTCGTCTCGATGGGACGTATATTCGACCATACACCAAACACCAACAAACTTGTGGGCTCGTCTTTTGTGGGGACAGCAGAACGCGAGGCCCTCCGCGACAACAGATACGTAAGAGACAAGGGACGAACAATCATGCCCAAGGCGGGAATCGAACCCAAGACCCTTTGGATCGATGCATCGCGATTGACGCGGTTCTTTGGACTCAGCACTTTGCGACGTGCTGAGTCGGTGCTCGCTCTCCGCAACCTAGGCCATCCAAGTCGGCACTTGCTTCCTTCTGCGTGGAATTCCGTCACTGCGTCTGCGCCTGGGAGCGGACGAGGAATTTCTGGCGGATTCCTCACGCGAGGGGGAGGGACAGAGTGATTGATTGATTGATTTTTCATGTTTCCGGGCGCGTCAACTACTCTGGTCATTAGCCCCGTAAGTATAGTGCATGTTTTTTCTCTCTGGAGATGACGGTGATCTTCCCCCACTGGATGGCGAGATCCGGCGCCGACCTACCGTCGGCTAGTGGGGTTTCCCCCTAACCAGGACTCTCCCACCAGCGGGGCACCGCCCCAGCCGGGACAAGCTCTAAGCTCCAGACCGGTCACCTGGAATATGTGGTAGTGTAGTGCGTGTTAGTGTAAGTGTATGTGTAAGAGGAGAGGATAGGACAAGGAAGAGGAAGGACAGATCGCGCGCGGTCCGTGGCCCGTTTGATAGGGTACTGCTCCGGCATTCGCCTGGTGGGGAGGGACAGAGGAGAAACAGAATGATTCATTGTTTGTGGCATGTCAACGGCTATGGCCATTTGTCCCGTTAGTGTAGTGAAAGTTTAATCTCGAAATCAGGCGGTTATTTCTTCCCCGCTGAATGCTGCGATCCAGCTTCCTACTCTTGGGCTTGCTGGGGATTTCCGCCTTCCGATATTCCCCCCCCCGGAGGGGATCGCCGCCCCTGTCGGATAAGCTCTAAGCTCTCGACCTGACATGTGTGGTTAAGTAGTGCATGTAAGTGTAAGGGTATGTGAGCGAGGAGAGGACAGGGAATGGGAAAGAAAGATCTCGCGCGGTCCAAGGGCTGTTTGTTAGAGTACTGTTACAGCATTCGCCTGGTGGTGATCGGAGAAATTACAGAAAACTACCAGCCAGAGCAGCAGACAGCTAGAATTCTCTTCCAGACAGTGGCTGATTTCGACCTAACTCTTTCGGTAGGTCGAGAATCCTGCCACCGTCGATCCTTAAGGCCGCTCCACAATAGCCCGGGAACGCGAACGCGAACGGGAACGTAAAGAAAGTTGAAAGACGGACATCTCATGCAGGCGTTCACAACACGACGGGAACGCGAAGGATAATCAACATTTATCTCAGTACTTATCTCAGTACTTACAATCTTCGTACTTATGAGTTTGTTCTTTCTAATTAATATTTTTTCGTTAAAGTATTCCTTATTCATAGCGGCTCACGCAAAGACATCAGACATATGACAGAACAAAGAGTGAACAGAGTAGCGTACCTAGAAGTGCTTTGGTTTCGGCAACTGTTACTTAAAGTTCTCGTTTCAACCTCTATGGGTTCACAGCGCTATTCCTCTTTCCGTTGACGTGTATTGTGGAGCTCACGCATGTGGCGCTCCTGTTCCCGTCCTTGCCTTCATGCTTCCGTTCCGTTCGCGGGCTGTTGGGGGGAGGCCTTTGAGACCTCTCGGTTAGACTGCTGCCGAGACAACGGCAATTCTGCAGGGAACTAACTTCCCTGGTGGAGCGGAGTGGAAGCGGAGTTAAGGGACAAGATACACCTTATAATAATTTGATTTTTCAAAACATTTTTCCCTTACGCATTAATTATTCAGGAATATTTTGGTGAAAAAATATTTCGATATCTGCAATAGTTTTTCAGTTATGATTTAAAAGGTATGTAGCTGAATCATGCATCTATTAGAGTAGTAAGGTAGGCAAAACTCACTAATCTTTGTCCCCTCTTTTCCAGAATTAATGTTTTTAAGATTCGTTTCCCTTATAACTCAAAAGCTAATCATTTTAAAGTTACGAAATTTTTAGGATGCATCTAACCAAGTATTATCTACAAAACCATGCTAATTCGCTCACTTTAGATCAATAGTTTTTGTGATAAAAATTATAAAACGGAAAAATCTTTTAAAATCAATATATTAATTTTGGATTCAAAATAAAATTATTATTTATCCAAAGATCTAAATGAAAAAGCATAGTTTTGTAGTACCTGTGAATATTGGCAACGAACTAAAAGAAGACATTTGTACAAATCTTCAAAATTATTTAAGTTATCAGGGAAACACGCAGAAAGTGCATGAAAAACTAGTTGAATGTTGATTTTTCATCAAAAAAATTAAAGTTAAACGCAAATTTTTCCTTGCAGAAGAAAAATATTTCTGTGTGTTAGTTCATTTTCACTGCTGCGGAGTATGATTTTAATGGAGAAAAAAGTGGAAAAGGAATAAAATGTTAACTGCTGTAAGCTGTTAAAATCTTCCCCCTTAAAGGGTTGACAGCGTGTGCGGCCACGCCCACGGCACCTCCAACACGGAGCTCTCGCCGCCAATCACTGCATTGTTTATTTTTGTTTTTTTTAAATTTTATTCCTAGCTCACGCGTTTCGTAAAAGAGATTTATTTTCAGTTGTTATTTGACTCTTCATCGAAAATTCCTGTTTTTAAAAAAGTTGAATGCGTCTTTACGGAAAGTTTTCTCTAATTATTGTGTTAAACAGAAAAATTAAAAAGATATCTTTGAAGCAATGCATTTTTTAATTAAAATGAAATTGATAATAGCGAAATGACACCAGATGATGGGTTAATAAAAGCAATTTAATGATCTGCGAACTCTCTTGGTGTCTAAGAAGCAATCGGTTGGTTAACCAGAAAAAATATATTCCGTTCGCGTAAAACACTTCTGTGAAAGGTCCAGAGGTTTCTACGCGTCATCGTCCAAATGGTTTTTCGTCCAGCGCGCGCGCGCAGCGAACGTGCCCGCGGCTGCACGGCGTTTCGCATTGTCTGCTTCGCGTGCAAATAAACGTTCAAACCCTTTTCACTTTTTTTGCCCTGCAGATATTTTCGATTACTAGTTCTCTACATTATTCTATTCTTTGTATTCCACAAGGACAATTAAAACTGCGATTAGAACGATGATCACGTGGTAAGTGAGAAAAACTTAATGTTCACAAGCGGACCCTGAAAGTAGTGCTATAATTTTTTTCTGAAATGTTCGACGAGGCATGGGGTGATTCGCACTTACTTTCTGTGTTTGGACTGTATGCATGAGACTATACGACGGGTTATACCATTATGGAAAATAGTATAGTTGTCTCTCTACAAACTGAATACTTAATAGAACCAATAACTTGAAATTAAATGCAGCTGATCTCGCAGCTAACAGCGTGATGACTTCAATTATAACAATCAATTTCATCTTCACCAGTGATGAGCTGGATCTATTTCAGAATATCTAGGTCAAGTTCAGCGCTTTATCCCAGCCAAATTTAAACCAAAGGCGACAGAAACACGCTACAAAAACGTAAGAAAATATCATAAACATAAAACACATATTAATGTACAATGTTTCCATATTTTCAAGATTTCAAATATTGTTAGAGTAGATAACCGAAAACTAAGAAGGAGAAACTTCCATGAAGTAAAAATGTATTGTTTTTTCAGAATTCAATTAATTTATAGAAGAGTAACATGGAGGAGAATGACTGGCGGTATCTACCACACGTGTTCCTAATGCTATCCGACAGTGAAATTTGATCAATAAATTTGGTGTAATCTTTTTGAAAATTTTGAAAGGGTTTCAGGGTTTAGCCAATAGCGTTGTTCATGGAGAGTCGGACCGACAGACGGACAGACGATTTGCCGTCAATTGATTTTTCGGTATCGAGGATCCACAAAACATGAATTCTGACTATCCAACGGGTTTGACAAAGTAATTTAGTGTATGTGGAGTCTAGATGTGTCTACTTTTTCGTTACTAAGACCCGGCAATAACAAGTTTTTCGGTCGAAAATTGTCCGCTTGTTTCCCCACAACATTACTGTACTTTCTCAAAAATGTGTTAGTAGCAGCGAGAAATTAAAAGGCAAATTGTAATACCAACACGTCTTGGGTTGATATTACAGACTTTGACATTGCATATATAAAAAAAATTGTTCTGTTAGATTTGTGTTCGAGGAACTTCTCGTAGATTCAAGTCATTAACACTTTTTAAAGGGCCTCTCTTACAGTTAAAAACGCCTGGTTGTCACTGAACTATGAGTTTTCAGTGTTATTTGATTTCGGTCGTGTGTGCTACTTAGGTAATTAATTTCATAAGTCTAAAGCAGGTTATATCCCGAAACCTCACTATCAGTCTTCGCTGAGATCCGGCGCCTAACTACACTTTGGCTTGCAGGGTTTCTTCCTCTCGCATGTTGGGCTCTGCGTAAACCGGGAAAAGCTCTAAGCTCCCGACTGATCTGCCAGCATGTGTGGTTGACTTGTATGTGTAAGGGAAGAGCAGCGTTGAGGTTGAGGGTTGAGGAAACAAATATCGCTGTGGTCCATGACCCGTTTGTTAGGATGCTGCTCCGGCATTCGTCTGTTATTAGTCGTATCCACTAAATAAAACTACCAATCAGAGCAGCCGGTCACTAAAATTCTCCTCCAGACAATGGTTGAGTTTGACCTTGCTATGAAGCAAGTGCCTAAAAGTCGCCACGACGGGTCTCGAATCCCAAGCCCTCCCGGTGAACGATGCTGCGCTGAGAGTGATGGTGCATCTGGGCTATTGCAGACGTTAATTGCTTACAGCATTGAACGTATTTGTCGTAATTCTTCATCAAGTTTGTGACAAAAGAACACTAATTATTGAAAAGATGTTTTCTTAGACGTAGGAGAAAATGTTAATGCTTCTGGAAGAACTATTTTCATCTTTAAAACACATGTACTCTTAACGAAAATTAATAATCCCAAATTATTTTTTTCGTGTTAAGTACGAACTATAAGTCTAATAAAATGAGAGAAGTGTACAACTTCTGAAATTAAGAACTCACTGTTCACTGTGAACTCATACTTAAATACGTTTCTGAAAATGCAATTGAAATGTTATATATTGACCAAGATCACTACATAAATGTGGTTGAGAACTATGGCAATGAAAGTCTTAGCTCTATCTCAACATAAAAATATAATTAATCTCATTTCTAAACATTTATACTTCTCGTCTTCGTAAGAAGAGAAAATATTGCAATGGTGCGCCGGAAAACGGAGTTTTCTACAGAAAAAACTCTTACCGACAGGTCCTGGTAACGAATAAGTCAATAAATCAGCCGATTTTCCTATATGTAATAAATTACTTCCTCTAATAGGTTGTGTAATTAGAGTACAGGTTTGGTGGGTCCTTGATACCGAAAACTGGATTGACGGCAAAACGTCTGTTCGTCCATATGTCCATGAACAACGCTATAGGCTAAACCGTAAGCAGCATTTTCTCCAAAATTGATATTTCCCAATCGATCTGACTAGTAAACGCTTGCTCCTCGCCGTTCAGACGATTTTATTCAAAATCATTCCATCCATTTAGATCCCTTCGTAAATTTCGATGAATAGGTTGCAGTATATTATAAGTATGGCTTTAGTTTTAAACGTGTAATATTCTGTACATGTATAATAAATGAATAATAACGTCAATAAATGTATGGTTGTGTTGTATAAAATTTGTTGTATGTAAAGGTTACTTCAGATTTACCCATGAGCATTTCAACGTAACTAGTATTGCATTTTACAGCGATCAAAATTCAATTTCTTCATTATCTGATACTTTTATCATGTAATAGACATTCATCATACTTAAGACTAGTTACATATTACACTTATTTTAACTTTTATTTGTTTTGAAAACTGTTTACTGTAATTTTATGAGTTTGACATGTTGTATTGTCATGTAATGTGTTTTTTACAGAGATACGATCTCTTGATTTTAGTATCATCATTAAAATATCCTCTTAATTTTCGTATTTCATCTACTACTTTATTTAGTTAGCGCTAAATGAAGAGTCTGCTGCTAAAAATTGGACCTGACACGACCATAAACTGTGACCGTATTGTGCGATGCGTTTGGCTGTTTCCTTTATCGCGATAAAGCTTCGCCAGTAACGTTTCATGATTCTCTCAGTTTCCCTTTTTCATTTCCATGCGCTCTTATTTGCCAGCCTCCTTTTAAGTACAATCAAACGGGCTCGGGCTGTCCTTGGGGCGAGCCTTCGTTGCGTGTAGCGCCTCCCCGGCCTCCTGTGAACGGCCGCCGTCGACCGCCGAAATCCCCGTTGCGGCAGCTCCTCTGGCACTCACGCGCACGCGCCGCCCCCGCCCCATCCCCGCTTCTTCCGTCCCTCAGCCGCGCTTCAATCCGGCTTCTCCAGCCCCCGGCTCTCAGCGCCTGCTTCTGCCGCCTCTACCACCACCCCCACCCCCGCCTCCCTCCGACCGGCTGCAATACCTCATTGCCAACTTCGCCGCATCTGCGGAACAGTTGACCGGGAGGTCCTAACTGCGAACCGCGTCGGTGGCTAATGTTGACACTAGCTACATAGCTGGGTTAAATTCAACCAGCCTGGAAGAGGATTATAGCGGCCTACTGCTCTGAATGGAAGTTTCCAGTGTTGTCCGGTAAATGCTAGGTGAATGCCTAACAAACGAACCAACAACCGCGCGCGATCTTCCATTCCTCTTCCTCACCCCCTCTAACCCCCGTACAAACTTACTTACACTTACGTGCACTACACTACGTCAAATGAGAAATTACGAAATAAAGCAAGTGCTTAGAGTTTGAGCCGGTGCCCCGCTGGTGTACCTACAGATGGAAAACACACAGGCCGAGGTGTATGTGGGCACCGGTTCCCTTGTTCGAGAAGAGGCACCGACACCTCGCGGCTTTAACACGCACTACACTTTCAGAATCATCGCCCTAAGTAGTGGGCGCGCCGGACACACTAAATTCTCCCCCCATAGCCACCGGCGCTAATTCCCGACCCAGCTGCCGCTGCCTCGGCGCGTCTCCTTCCGGCCTCCGCTCGGTGCGGATTAGGCGGCGCCGCCCGGCAGCGCGCATTAAAATGCCAGCGCCCGCCGCCGCTCGCGCCGCCCCTGCGTTTGATGGCGAATTTAAAAGAGGAAGCTGCGTTTAGAGGCCTTTATTCGCGAGGCAAAAAATTAATGCGGCCCCGCTTGTTGCCGATCTTGAAGAACCCTCCCCGCCCCCGCCCCCGCCCCCGCCTCTCGAGGCCGCCGCCTGCAAAGGAGAGGCCCATCGCTTGGAATTTTTCAAAGCCGCTTTCGCGTTGTCTTCGTATTTTTTTACGTCGAGTGGAACACGTTTCCTCAAAGCGAATAAACAGTATAGCTTTTTGAAATTGAAGAGGAGAAATGAAGGGGGTACTTATCGGGCAAATTACGGGCACTGTTATGCAGCTTCTCATAAATATGTAGTTGCATTTATTGGGACAAATTTCAGACGAGTTGTGAAATATTCAAAACTTTTCAAAATATTTCCACGTTTCCAAATTATACGATCTCCTTGATTTGTAACGTTCATGAAACTCCATGCGTTCATTCTTGCTCATTATTTCTACTTTCTCGTATACGTAGTAGAGAGAAAGTTATATAACGCTGCAAAAAACTGATTTCGAGATAATGACAAATATATACAAAATACCTCAATTGATAAAGTGTTTTTTAACTACTGTTCGTCTGTCTGATTAACAATAGCGTCTAAATCATCCATGGAATTGTCACGAAAATTGGATTTAGATTAATTGTTTAAGAATCATGAATTGTCTAGTAGGGTTCACATTAAGTTTCATGTGTTGAAGTCAAAATATAGTATTTAACATATTATTAAATATAATTCGTTTAGTAGATAATTTCGAAAGGGGAAAAACGAGGTAATAAGTGAAATACTTAAAAAAATATGCTTTAAAGGAAATAGAAAAAGAACAATTTCTACTCCATATTAGGAGGATTCTGTTTGGCATTTCCCGCAAGGAACTCATTATTATTCATATCAAGGACAATGTGGAGTTTCATTTTGTTTTTTTAATTTTCTCCTCAGATTCCTCCTTTCTTCTCCTCCTTGTTTGCTCTTTCTCTTCCTCCTTATCGACTTTTTCTCTTCTTGTCGCTCTTCCATTCCTTCTCCTCTTTTCTTTCTTCCTTTAACTCCTTTCCCTTCTTATTCTCCCTCCTCTCCTCATTGATTATTGTATTCGTCTTCTTATCCTCTTCCTCCATATTGTTCTCGTTCTTGTTTTCCCCTTCCACCTTGTAATTCCTCTTATTCTACTCTTCTGGCCCATCCATCCTTTTCTTTACCTCATTCCGCTTTTGCTTTACTATGTGCGTCGCCTTCTATTTTCTTCTTCTCCTCTTCTTCCTTCTCCTCCTCTTTCTCCTCTTTCTCTTTCGTCTCTTCTGCCTTCTCCTCATCCTCTCTTCTTCTTTCCTCTCGTCCTTCTTCTCCTCCTTCTCTCCCTATTTTCTTTTCCTCCTTTTCCTTTTCTCTTTCTCTTCTTTTTCTATTTATTTTCTTTTTCTCCTTCTTTTCTTCTTCTCTATTTCCTCTTTCGTTCGTCAAATAAAACTAGTTGTGTTTCAACAGCCCATTCTCGCATTTGTACCTTGAGCATTTTTTGACAACTCCTTGTGCAACGTGGCTCATTGAAGTCATTTCTTGACTACGGAAGCAGTCAGTTTTTGTGTATTGCGGGGTCGTGAAGCCTTTAAACCACCTTCAAACAGTATCATTCAAGCAGTTATTGATTCAATTTGTACGCCATGCCCTTGGACAATATTTTGGATTTGATACGATATTAAATGTCTATTTGTAGATGCTTTTTTGACCAAAAAACGGTCCAAAACTTTGGTTGAGGCTCTCTTTTGTCCACATTTTCTCTTTTTTCTGAGATATATACCAATTTTCTTCCTTTAGCTTTTACGCAAATCTACTGATATGTGCCACAGAAACTCCTACAATACGATTAATTTTATCCCCGGTGTTATTACTGGATAGTAGTAACACTTCAACTCTGGCACGTTTTCGTAGAGACACGTCTATTTTCTTGCCGTCTTCAGGCTTTCACGGACTCTTCGTACTGCGAGCAACCCCTCCACCCGATATTGATCCCACCCGCCCGTCCCATCTTGGAACAGTTAGGGGTGGGTGAGGGATGGGGCTTTGACTTGGAATGTAGATTGGCGAAGGGCATTTCAAGCAGGAAAGCTCGGACAAGAATATTAGAACACCCAAAGTCGCCCACAAAAATATTGCCGAAATGTCATGATCGTCGTTGCAGTGAATTTAATTGTTACAAAATTCAACTCTTAAAATTCACTTAAATGAACATTTAAATTGTGGGCGCTATGTTTCAAATGTGAACCAATACATTACAAAAATATAACGATTTTACACTAACCAAATGGTTCACTTTTACCTTAAAGTCATAATTTAGAGTATAAAGAATGATTTTGTTCATAATTTGTCCACGTCTGTATTTACTGAGACAATTTATGGTCTCTTTTTCTGATTGGCTAGGTAACATGATTACAATAATCTACATAAATAGAAATGGAAAGGTATCGTTCACATATTTATTCTTATTCATTACTTAAAATAACGTTTCGACAACTGAATTGTGTTATTTTCAGGTATGAGAATTACAAACCGTACCAATAGATAATTTTTTGACACTTTTTTAAATTACAAATTATTAATCTCAATCTTTACGGATTAATAAGATTTCTAAAACGAACCGTCTGGTAAATTTTCTTTACGACATTAAAAGTCAGCATGTGGTAGTGGGGCAGTGTAGTGCATGTTAGTATAAGTGTGTAAGTGATGAGGATAAAACAAGGTAGAGGAAGGAAAGATAGCGCGCGGTTTATGACCCGTTTGTTAAGGTGTTGGTTTTTCCGTATTCGCCTGGTGGTGATCGGAGAAACTACGGAAAAATACCAATCAGAGCAGTCCGCCGCTAAAATTCTTCTGTAGACAACAGCCAAATTCGACCAAGCTATGTAGTAGGTAGTGTCGAAAATCCTACCATTGTCGGGGCTCGAATCCTAGTACCTCCAGGTCAGACGCACTCCAATGACATCAATTGATGTTCTGATTCACCTAAGTCGGTCGTTCCTGCAAGAAAATTTAGATTTCCTTGGTCGCACAAACGTTCAATTTTTCTTTCAGTGATGATAGTCAACATTTTCTATTCTCGCATCATAGTGAGCAAGGAACTTAAAGGGAACTTGAGGTCGGGTGCCAATCTATTCTTAGGATTGTATGGTTTCCTCTTCCAGGTGTCTGCACTATTGGGCCTCAATTGCTACCGGAATGAATTCTAAACTTCCGGCTGGCCTCCTGGTGTGTGTGGTAGCGTAGTGCAGGTGCTCCCAAGGGATGCGTGTGAGGGGAGGGGCCAACGATGTATTTGTACACTATATGTCCCGTAAAGGGCGATTGATCTCGGTGCCGTTAGAGCCGTTTGTAGCCGGGGTTACCAATCGGTCACTCAACCAGGAACCCGCAATGTCTCGAATTCGCTTAACCTTCGCGTCTTCACGTGGTTAACGAATTCGTCAAGCAACGCCTCTTTCGCAGTACTGGCCTTTCAGTTGAACTATGCCACCATTCGCCTGGATGGCCGAGGGAAAGCACGAAAGCCCCGGTCAGAATGGCTGGCACGGGGACTGAACACGGGCCTCGTAAATGCGAAGTCAGCGCACAATGCCCTCAGCCATTTCGCTCGATAGCCAAGGACGAGCCAAGGACCGGGAAAGTTGGCTCAGGACATCAACTGATGTCACTGTAGACCCTCTGACCCGGAGGTCCTAGAGTTCCACTCCCGAAGGTGTCAGAATTTTCGTCACTAGGAACAAAGCTAGCTCGGATTAATTCATTGACTGGATGAGAATTCTAGCGGCCGGCTGCTCCGATCAGTAGTTTTCCGTGGTCTCTCCGACCAACACCTGGTGAATGTCCGGGCAGTATCCTAACAAACAGCCACCGACCGCACGCAATATTACCTTCCTCTTCTTTGTCCTATCCTCAATCTTTACTTACACACACACACACACACACATACACACACACATACTTGTCGGACCGGTAGCGGTAGCTCAGTGCATCAACTGATATCACTGCAGCGCCTCTAACCGGGAGGTCCTAGGTTCGAGTCCTGACGGCGGCAGGATTTTCGACACTAGCTTTTCAGCTAGGTCGAATTCAGCTGCTGTCTGGAGGAGAATTCTAGTGGCCGGCTGCTCTGATCGGTAGTTTTCCGTGGTTTCTCCGATCAACACCAGGCGAATGCCGGAGCAGTACCCTACCAAACGGGCCACGGACCGCGCGCGATCTGTCCTTCCTCTCCCTTGTCCTATCCTCTCCTCTTACACATACACTTACACTAACACGCACTACACTACCACATATTCCGGGAGACCGGTCGGGAGCTTAGAGCTTGTCCCGGCTGGGGCGGTGCCCCGCTGGTGGGAGAGTCCTGGTTAGGGGGAAACCCCATTAGCCGACGGTAGGTCGGCGCCGGATCTCGCCATCCAGCGCGGGAAGATCACCGCCATCTCCCGAGAAAAAAACATGCACTACACTAACGGGACTAATGACCATAGCAGTTGACGCGCCCGGAAACATGAATCAATCAATCAATCAACCAACACCTGGTGAATGCCCGGACAGTATCCTAACAAACAGCCACCGACCGCACGCAATATTACCTTCCTCTTCTTTGTCCTATCCTCAATCTTTACTTACACGCACGCGCGCACACACACACACACACACACACACACACACACACACACACACACACACACACATACTTGTCGGGAGCTTAGGGCATCTCCCAGCCCCGGCATCGATGAAGCGCTGAGTGGTCGCCCGGGGCCTCGGCGCAGCTGAGGGGCGAACGGAGCGGCGCAGGTTTTGCTCCGAGCGCCGAGACCCCGTCCACCTCCCACCGACCTCCCATGGCAGAGCGGGTGTGCAGTTTTTCTGAAGCCGTGTAATTGCGGTTAAGCCCTGGAGAGTTGCCTTTAATAAATTTGTAATGGACTCGAAAATATGGGAAAAATTAAGAGGAAACATGAAATGTAATTGGTTTAATTTTGAGAAAAAATGTACAAATCTGCGGTAAACATAAAGAACGATTTAATATTAACTCGCGATGATTTAATATTAATTAGTTAATGTATATTTGATTAATGAACACGTTACAGTGTTAGCATTGACTCAAGACGAGGGGGCGGTCACGAATCTCCTTTAAAATCTTTCCACTTACATATTGGTCCAGATTAGGTCTGTGCGATTCATATAATATATAACAGTTTCTCCAAGAGATTGTTATAACTTTCAATTACAATTTTGAAAATAATAATAAATTATGAATGATAATCAAAACGAATGAAATACTTAAGAAAAGTCTACTCCTATTACGAAAAAAGGACACTATCTCAAATCAACAGGAAATATCGAGAGTAGAATGTGTATTTTAACATTAAATATATTATGATCGACGATGGATATTGACTAATTTATTACCGAGAAAGCCTTCAGGAAGTTATAAAAGATGCAATCTATTATTCTGTTAGCAAACAAACTTCTCTTTTCGGTTTACCCTCAGGACATTCAATCCAAAAGCCTACGCTGCCTTGAAGAGTTCCGTCTTAGCCGCGGGGGAATCCATCGATTTTATTAGAAAAGAAGTGGCGATCGCGAGGCAAAGAAGAAGAGCAAAGTTGGTCGTCTCATTAAATTTCAGTTGGGTCCTTCCGCGTAGGTCGCGGAGCGCCCAAAAAAGTCGCAATCCGCCAGCCCACCGCACCGGGAAGTAGCTGGTCGGCCTCCGGGGCGGAGGCTGTCTGTGACGGCCCATGATGGATGCCTGCGTCCCCGAGTCCCCTGGCAGCGCCCCGCTCCACTCCCCGCGGCCTCGCCCACGCCCTCGCCTCGGCCCGCACCGCCGCCCTCACCCTCACCTTCACCTTCGCCCTCGCCCTCGCTTTTGCCCTCGCCCTCGCCCTCGCCCTCGCCCTCGCCCTCGCCCTCGCCCTCGCCCTCGCCCTCGCCCTCGCCCTCGCCCTCGCCCTCGCCCTCGCCCTCGCTCTCGCCCTCGCCCTCGCCCTCGCCCTCGCCCTCGCCCTCGCCCTCGCCCTCGCCCTCGCCCTCGCCCTCGCCCTCGCCCTCGCCCTCGCCTTCACCCGTGCTCTCTACTCCATTGAGAGCTTACCCGACCGCACCCGCGCTCGCAGAACGTGGCCGAGGAGGTTGAACCATTGCGGCGAGCGCAGCCTCCATCACATCTCCGTCGCCTCAGTCCTCTCCCCATCACCCCTTTACGAATCACCCCGTCTCTCGTCACGGGGTGGCTCCGTGGGCCAAATCTCCACAGGAAGCTGCAGAAGCTGAGATTTGCTTCCAAATCCATGTTTTGCGCGCGACATGAAGAAATTTATTTGTTGGTAGCATTAGAAAGAGAGAGAGCTAGTAGAGCAATAGAGTAATAACATTGCGGGATAATGGCGGCGTATACACATATGTAATAACAGTGTCGAGGCTTGCGCAGTCCGAAGCTATATGTTACAGCTTCATATTGTTCTCATGGCAGGACGACGCACCACCAGTTAAAGCATCAGGAGCGAAGAGCGCGAACGGGCCGCAGGCGGGTCGTGCAGGGAGTCCTGGTCACCGCATTAAGGCGGCTCATCCACATTCGGTATTCGCCAACTAGCGAGCCACCGCTCACCCAATCCCGAACAGGTGATGTGTTTGGCGAATGTTTACTTCCTTTGGTATGTCCTAAAGACCGACACGCAGTGGGTAGGGCAAGCACCGCATGTTCGTCACTGGGTAAATAGCAAGCAATTCATCAACGCTAGTTGGGATTCGGCGAGTGGTTGCGTGCTACTCGCCGAACAACGAATGTGTGGAGCTGCCTTTAGAAGCGATGATTATTAGGGGCGCGCGTTTTCGTCATGCCTTTGAATGAAATAGCCGGAACGGCCATGACGCGCGCGGGGAGAGAGCCGGTGTGTGTGTGTGTGTGTGTGTGTGTGTGTGTGTGTGTGTGTGTGTGTGTTGAGAAGAGCCAGAGGGGCTGAAAGAGCTAGTCGGTGCAGAACCAATCGATCGATCCATTAATTGATTAATGTTTCCGGGCCCTCCTATGCCAATTACTTCCGTTTGAGTAGTGAATGTTTTATTTTAAGAAGTGGTGGTGTTCGCCACTGAACAGTGAGTTCCAATATCGACCTACATTTCGACTTGCGGAGATTTCTCCACAGGTATCTTCTTTAGCAGTCACCACCTCAGTCGCGTCAAACTCTAAGCTCCTGACTGATTCGAGTTTGGTGGTACAATGGTTATCAACCTGGTTTGCGAGTTCAAAAGGGAATTTTTAACGGCGAAAAAATCCTTCGTATGCCTTCCTTCGGAGGGAAAATAATGACGGATGTCCAATATTATAGATTTATTTCATGTAAAAGATCCTCAAGCTTAAAACAAGCCTCTGAGCTAAAATTTCTTTCGTCGCCCGAGTTATCTTTCTACGCTAGATGGTGAAAAGAGCGTAGCAAAATTTGTGTGGTCAGATGGATGTGTGGGCCTGATGGTCCGAGTCTCGCTACTTAAAATAAAGCACTAACTAACTACATAACAAGCTAACTAGCTAGCTAACTGACTAACTAGACATGTGTGGTAGTGTACGTAAGAGGGGAGGAAAGGACAAGGAAGAGGAAGGCAGATCGCGCGCGGAAGATCTCCATGGCCCGTTTGTGAGGGTACTGCTCTGGCATTCTCCTGGTGTTGATCGGAGAAATCACGGAAAACTGTCGATCAGAGCAGCTTGCTGATAGACGTCTCCTCCAGACAGCGCCTGCGTACGTAGCTAGTGTCTAACTGCACCCCTAGGGCGTCCCGGTGCGAGTGGCGGCGCGGGGGAGGAGAAGCCTTGAGAGCGAGGCCCTAATGAACAGGGCGGCTCCGTGCCGAGGGGAGGGTCCATCAGCGGGGCGGGGCGGGGCGGGGCGGGGCGGGGCGGGGCGGGGCGGGGCGGGGCGGGGCGGGGCGGGGCGGGGCGGGGCGGGGCGGGGCTATGGCGGGGCTGCGAGGCGGGCGAGGCGGGCGAGGCGGGGCGAGGCGGGCGAGGCGGGGCGAGGCGGGCGAGGCGGGCGAGGCGGGAAGTGAGGCGGGGCGAGGCGGGGCGAGGCGGGCGCGAGGCGGGGCGAGGCGGGGCGAGGCGGGGCGAGGCGGGGCGAGGCGGGGCGAGGCGGGGCGAGGCGGGGCGAGGCGGGGGCGAGGGCGGGGCGAGGCGGGGCGAGGCGGCGAGGGCGGGGCGAGGCGGGCGAGGCGGGGCGAGGCGGGCCGAGGCGGGGCGAGGCGGGGCGAGGCGGGCGAGGAGGCGGGGCGAGGCGGGGCGAGGCGGGGCGAGGCGGGGCGAGGCGGGGCGAGGCGGGCGAGGCGGGCGAGGCGGGGAAAGACGGCGGGGCGAAGCGGGTCGAGGGCGGGACGAAGAGGGACGAGGCCGGGCGAGGCGGGGCGAAGTAGGACGAGGCGAGGCGTGGCGGGGAGTGGAGGAGAAGTGGGGAGAGGGGGCGAGGTGCGAGAGGCGGGGCGAGGCGGGGCGAGGCGGGGCGAGGCGGGGCGAGGCGGGGCGAGGCGGGGCGAGGCGGGGCGAGGCGGGGCGAGGCGGGGCGAGGCGGGGCGAGGCGGGGCGAGGCGGCGCGAGGCGGGGCGAGGCGGGGCGAGGCGGGGCGAGGCGGGGCGAGGCGGGGCGAGGCGGGGCGAGGCGGGGCGAGGCGGGGCGAGGCGGGAAGAGGCGGGGCGAGGCGGGGCGAGGCGGGAAGAGGCGGGAAGAGGCGGGAAGAGGCGGGAAGAGGCGGGAAGAGGCGGGAAGAGGCGGGAAGAGGCGGGAAGAGGCGGGAAGAGGCGGGAAGAGGCGGGCGAGGGCGAGGCGGGCGAGGCGGGCGAGGCGGGGCTGGGCGAGGCGGGGCGAGGCGGGGCGAGGGCGGGGCGAGGCGGCCGAGGCGGGAGAGGCGGGGGCGAGGCGGGGCGAGTGGGCGGGGGAGGGTTGGACACCTGCACAGCGCAGCGGATGCGTCCCCGGCATAGCGATTTATGGCCTCCCACCTTCCAGCGACACCCTCGAGGAGCGCTGTCGAGGCGAATGCGAGAAATACGGCGGCCCTACATCACTCCTGCCTTGGATTTTGCCAGATATGATTGGGTCAGTTTCCATGTTAGCCCCAGTTGTGGTTCGAATGTCGGTTGGAAACAAGAAAAGCTTTTGTGTTCGTTTTACATGATAAGTCAAAAGATTCATGCATACCGTAATACAAGTGTTTATCGCACACCCTAAATTATCGTTACAGTTGATTCAGCCTGGAAACGTTTCTGTAAAGAACGACAAGCATAACAATTATTATTTGTTAAAATGTGACGCAAACTCACGAGTAATTTTTAAAGTAGTTATTAATTTTTCAGGATATTTAAAGAGAGAAGAAAAAGGCACACTTAATGGTTGGCGTTTGTTAAGGACTTGAGTCAGCTGTCTGTACGAATCAGTGAAACAAAAGAACTAGTAACTAAAGAATCAGGATGAAAGAAGCAGGATTTTTTATGAGGTATTATTATGAAACGTTTTGAACGACACATGTCCCATAACATACATAACACTGTTCGTTAAACGCTCTTCATCGACCTAATAACTGGGAGAGGTGTACCAGGGTATCAGTTGGTGTCATTGCAGTGTCTCTGACCGGGAGGTCCTAGGTTCGATTCCCAACGGCGGCAGGATTTTCGACCCTAGTTGGATAGCTTGGTCAAATTCAGTCGCTGTCTGGAAGAGAATTCTAACGGCCGGTTGCTCTGATCGCTAGTTTTCCATGGTTTCGCCGATCAATATCTGGCAAATGCCGGAGCAGTACCTTAACAAACGGGCCAAGGGCCTCGCGCGATCTTACCTTCCACTTTCCAGGCCTATCCTCACTCCTTCATTACACACACTTCCCTGTGCACGAACTAAACTACCACACATTCCGGCAGACCAGACGGGAGCTTAGAGCTTGTCCCGACTGGAGCAGTGTCCCGCTGGTGGGAGATATCTGGTTGCGGTAAACCTCGCGAGCCGACGGTAGGTCGGCGCCGGATCTCACCATCCAGCAGGGGAAGATCACCGCCACCACCCGAGAAAAATATGTACTACACGTACGGGATGAATTACCTTAGCAGTACACGCGCCTGGAATCACTAATCAATCAAATTAATAGACATAATGACGTTTATATCTATAAATTGATAAACATCGTTCTGAAACCGTGATCGATTTTCATCGTTAGTAGATTAATTTTACCGTACATTAGTGGGATTGTAATATCTTTAGCGTCCTGCACGTAGGGTCCGTTTCCTCCCAGCCATCGTGTTTGTCGGGCGCGGAGGCGATCGCTTAACGGCCGCCGCCGCCGCGAGGGGCTGGGCTTAACGGCCGGGTGGCGGCCGCTGCCGCGTTCGATAGAGCCGTTCCGCCGCCGCATCGCCCTGCAGACGGCGCCTCAGTCGCCGCCGCGCGCCTCTTTACGAGGCCTCCGGAGCCTTATCTCTCCCGGCGCGGGGGCGCAGGCGGAGGCGGACGCTGCAGGTCACCTGCCGGGCCCTCGCCTTCGCTGACACCCCCGACCTCGCGCACTGGAAGTTCGCCCTTTCTCTTTTCCGCTTCACTCTCCTCGTAACCTTGGAAACGTAGGCTGATGAAATAAAACATTTCGTCTTTGCAACTTATCAACATCTCGTCAATATTTCCACAATGCTTAGTCCTGATTCTAAACAAACGTTTATTCTTTTCTTTTCTACACAGCTTTCATCTATTTTTTATCTCATCTGTTAGCTTAATTTCTTCCCTAACTCTTGCTAATTTTATAGAGAATTCTGTATAATTGCATTGAATCTAGTTTTTGCGTAATATCCAAATACATTGTCATCAGGGAAGTATTCAGTGAGTTTCCTATTTTTCCATTGATTTTATGTTCTTTCTTAGTGCCATTTCAGACGCAACACTGTACAATGTATAATGTGATCGTATGATGCAAACAATATTGTTACTTTCATACACTTTAACTAATTTTACATTTTTTTTTCATCTATTTTCATCACTATTTTCTCTTTAAATCACCAACCAATCGTGACAAGTTATGAATTGACGGTGCTACACATTTTCTGTCACGAGTAAGCTCATTTTCCCCGCTTCATTTGATATATTTGTTTCTCTTAAACTCTCAAGGCCTTTTTCGACATTTTTCATCAGGGACTTTCTCCCTTCTTCGCTTACTACATAAAGTAAACGAGAAACAAATGTTATGTAAAACTTCTGTTTTTGTGAACATTTCCGCTTCTTTTGGGAGTTTCATTCCCCGTGTTTCATCCAAACGAGAATGTTCAGGGATTCCGCGTGTGTTCTCGAGACGCTCGGCTTTTAGCAGCAGCCTTCAAATGGCATCCATTGCCAATGCCCCACGTAAGCCCCGCAGAACCATCGGCGATCGGCCATAGGCTGTGGAAGCGGCCGGCGATGCCCCTGGGCAGATCCTGCGGCGGCACAGCGGAATGGAGGTTACGCCCATCGCCCCGTCTCGCTCGCCCCCTCTCGCCCCCGCTCGCCCCCGCTCGCCCCCGCTCGCCCCCGCTCGCCCCCGCTCGCCCCCGCTCGCCCCCGCTCGCCCCCGCTCGCCCCCGCTCGCCCCCGCTCGCCCCCGCTCGCCCCCGCTCGCCCCCGCTCGCCCCCGCTCGCCCCCGCTCGCCCCCGCTCGCCGATGAGTTCCCAGATGCAGAGTAGCGTAACCTGAAGCGACGCGCCGAACTCCACGAGGCAGCATTCAAGAGTGGATGTTAAATTAAAACACTTCGCAGAAATGATTACGATGTTGACACCTTTACAGAGACTTTTCAGGAATACTATTACTTTTGAGTAGATTGTTGTTTCCCAGAACATCCGTGAAGTGCTTTCGTCTCGTTTTCATTTAAATAAAACTCAAGAACTTCCATGTTATATTAATTCTTTTAATCATTGAACATTAGCAGTATTATGAATGTACAGTAACTTTGTTGTTACAAACTTTTGAGTTCGTCTTGCTCAGCTCCGGATAGTACATCCTTCTTGACTTCTCGAATATCTGTAACTAGTAAACATTTTATTCGTTTACATGGCAATGAGTATTAATTATTGATGTAAAGCCAAAATTATTAAACTTCTCCATCGTACTGAAGCATCAGTTCATCTGGATATAGAGTGATGGAATTGGCGCAGCAAAGGAAGTGAGGTGCGCGTTCCGCAGGCGGAGATGGCGCTTGTCTCTGGGGGTGGGCCGCACGCTCATCTGTCCTCTCCGCTCAGTTATTCATCGCAGGTGTGGCGGGGTGCGTTCTCGCGACGGCATTCGCTTTGACGATCGCACGCTCCGCGCGCTTTTAGTGGCCAGCTGCGCAAACCTACAGCGCCCCGGCCCCGCTCCCGCCTCTCCACGTTGACGACTCTGTCTGAGGGCCGTCATAGCGACTGAGTATTTCGTCTACCAATTTAGTCATTAGTCCCTTTAGTGTAGTGTGTGTTAGAGCTGGTTGTGGCTGTGCTTCTCCCTCGTTGGAACGGAACAGATGGAAAGAAAGAGGAATGCCAACTAGAGTTCTGCCGAAAACGAAATCAATAGGAAGGTTATTAAGAAGCAGCAAGTCGATAAGTAAGGATGGTTTGAGAAGCAATTAATAATATTATTACCGGGTTTAAAGGTAGCTTCGAGAACTACTAAACTAACTTTAATATTTAGAAATGTAATATGTTAAAAATTAACAAATATAATAAAATAAAGTTTATTCTATTTAATTTTGTCTTGTATTTTTTAATTTTTGGTTGTCAGTTATATCCACTGTTTTAAAGATCCTCATTGTTCTCCCCTGAAGTGCTATACATTCACACTTATACAAAAGTCTACGATTGCAGAGCAAGCAATATTCCGTGAATATAGAATTCACCTCGGAATGCGCAGCCTTACAGGCACTGCTCAGATGATTGTGACCATCTTTCACAGTCGAGGCATCATCTTTCACAGCATACACTACATTTGAAAATGTGCGGAAATTTGTCAATTGTTGGTTATTCTATGAAAAGTAAACAAATATGTTCAAAATAAATTTCATATATTTTCAAATTTTTTTTTATTTTTAACTAGATTTATTTAGCAAATTCCAGCAAATTAAGGATTTCAAGCAATTTCTTTTTTGGTTTAATTTAGGGAAATGGACTGATGCTCTTTTTCCATTAACGTATTTAAGTGAAAAAGACAAATATAGTTCGGTGTTCACTGTGAAAAGAAAAACGGAAATTAAGCCGTTTATAAATTTCTCGGAAAGGAAGCCAGGCACCGCCTGGAGATGGAAACGAAATGCGCGCAATGTTGGTATTACTGCGCGGGAGCCGCCCCATCCCAGCGTCACTGGGGCCGCGAGCTTTCGCCGGCGCAGACACTCGTCGCCCACTGTCTGTGAGGAGAAATGGTGCGATAGTCCTCCTTTTTCCACTATTTATTCTTTCCTTAAACATCGATTTTCCTCCAAGAAGCTTTAGTGGGAGTCGCAACCACTACAATACCCTCGCCTCGGAGATTGCCTCTTTTGTCTCCCGAACAGAGCCGTTTGCTAATGGCTTCGAAGAATAGAAGCATTCACAGAGAGAGAAGCTTGCTTGCTTGGAACTTGTTGAGAAATTAGCGTCTGACAATACACTAATCACGCGCGTCTATATTTGAGAATAAACTCTTCACAATTTTCCTTCGACCTCCAAAAAGATACTAGGTCAGATGAATTTCAATTGTGTAAGAGAAAAACTTTAAACGATTACACTGTACTCTTTGCGAGAATCTATTCTTCGGTATTATTGGCATCTCATAATGTAATTCAAATCTTAAAATACTTGTTATTCGAATAATTTTAACTTCTAGGTAAAGTTGCTGGAATTTATTCCTGTTATTTTGCCGTGCAAAAAGTTAAAGTACATTGTACTGTACTACTCTAGAATAATATGTAACAAATAACGTCTATATTAAAAATTTTATGAACTATTTGAGATCAAACTTATGTAATTTTTGAAGTTTCAGAGTTTACCGTGAAAATAGTACTTATCAGCTTTGTAGATGTATTTCACTCGATTCTTACAAAAAATTTAAAGAAAAAAATTGGAACCATTTTTGAGACAATTTTATAATTGTCCTAGAGGCTTCTGAAAAGTATCCCCAAAATTTAAAGAAGGTTTTTAAAATTCGTAAAGCTTCGAATCGGGCTACATCGATCGGAGAATATAATTTTTTGAAAAAATTCTAAGAATACTTTAGGCACTTGTATTATTCACGGACGGACGAACATTTAAAACTAGTGGTGCTAAAACAGCACGTACTTTCTCGCCCGTATTTTCACGCAAAATTACTCGAAAATTACTCAAGTTTTTGAAATATTGTATGTGACCTTTCTTCAAAATCCATCTTTGAGGATAGATTTCATTAAGGGAAACTTCATAATTTTAGTGAAGAAGGACGTCTAAAAAATTTTGAATTTTTCCAATTTTTGTAATTTTCGAAAAATCTGGCTTTTTAACGAAAATGAGACCTGTACCATTCTCTAAAATGTCATTTACACTATCCAACAAAATTCAATCGAAAACGATAGAGCATTATCTTTTTTATTTTAAAAACGTCCCAGGGGCTTCATATAAAGTGTCCCTCAAAATTAAAATATCGGTTTGGAATTCAAGGGCAGCGACATAAGAAAGATTGTTTGTGGAATATCAATTTTAAAGAAAATTGGCTGAACGGTTTAACCGCTAGCGTTGTTCGCAGACGGACGCACAGATAGACGTTTTGCCATCATTTGAATTTTCGGTATCAAGGACCCACAAAACGGACTCTGGCTCCACCACGTATTAGAGGATTATTTATATTTATAGCAACTAAATTTATCCCCTTTTTCGTTAGTAGAGCTCTGTAATAAGAAGTTTTCTGCCAAAATTTGCCGTTTTTTCGCGGAGCATTACATAACTTTCTCTCTACTCCGTAACGAGAATGTAAAAAGTAATTTTAAAAAACTTTTACAAGAGAGTGAAAACACATTGTAATTAACGAATAAATAACCTATTCTCTTTTTGAAGAAAAGGCATAACGATTTTTTTATAACAACACCTTGGCTCCCACTAACTTACCATTTACCAATATTTGTCATCATTTAATTTTTTGAACTGGCTCTCAATACTCTCTCACAAAAGACATGGGAATAATTACGCCTTTCATTGCGTATTATTTGAAATCTCCAGTTTCCATAACCTACTGCAACTGTTTTCGGAAACGGGTAAAAAATGTGAGAGAGCCAAATCACCTTTAAGGCTGCAAAGTTCCTCATTCGATTTTTAATTAACTCAAAATAATGGGATAAATGAAATAGGTAATAAGAGTTTTACGGTTATTGATGATAAATCTAACGCTGCGCTCTTCAGCCTGTTGTTCGCTTCTCTGCAGCTTGCAAACGCTGTTTTCCTTTGGTTGATTATTCAAAGTATAAATACCTCTCATCTAGTGATTGAAACAGCTGTTCCACATTTTATATATCATTGCATATGTTGATTAATCTAACGAGAAAAGCCTTAAATTTAAATTGCGATATATTAATATATTATGGTATCGCACTGTGTACTTTGATATAATAACTCGGTCTAATACATCTCCAATATATTTGAACGAGTGAAAATGTGTTGAATCATAACCGGTTTCAACGAACGAATGTGATGTTTGTGTCTGTAACATGCCTGTGTTGATTTGTTAGCATCTTCATGCAGGAGTATGATTCTCGATGTTTCTTTTCACAATATAGTTGACTCTGGTACCAATTGCATTGTATAATTAAATGATAATGCTATGGCGAAGTCCTGTATTCTTTTAAATGAGAGAATTAATCTGTATTGCGAGAAAGATTCTGTCTATTTCAAGTACGGGAATGTTTGGCCAACGCCCTGTGTGAGCTGCAGAGCCATTGGAGAAATGTTTTTTGATACTGAAGTGTGTTGCGCTAAGACCTGCCTTTGCTGCTACTGACCTTTGTATTTTAAATGTTGTAGCAGATAAATGTATTAATATATCCTGACTCTTGGTACGGTACCGCTCTCCGGTTTTGTCTTCTTCTGCCAACGCTACCCACGCTCTCTCTCCCCCCATCCACGCCGCTTCGTTTCGTCATTGCTCGGGGCTCATGAAGAGCCCGTGCCATTTAGTAAAGGACAGTGTATTTAAGGGAAAATTAAAATGGGCTTGCAAGATTAATATTTGTTGCAATTTCTTTCTCTTTGTGTGAAACGGCAACGAAATATCACGAATGTTTTACATGTGGTTCTTTTACTTCACGCATAAAAATACAGAGATGAACCTTTGAGCTTAACACATTACGACAAAATTAAAAGTTTCATGTTGGTACTTTTTTGTACATATAGATACATCGTTACTTCTTTGTGTGTTAGCTTGTACATTCATTAGTTAATCAGAATGTTTTTTTTCTGTTTATAAAAGGAATATTTACGTTTTGCATACAATTAAAGAAACGTAACGTGGTGATAAAATAAAGAAAATAGGCATGTAATCTCGGAAAATATGTGAAAGCACTGACGCATTGGTATTAATAACTATCTATTAGAAATGAATAAGTAATTGGAGTACTATATTTTGTCAATAAATAGCAAGTAGTGTTTTTGGCCGTCAACATCGTTGAGACACGGAATCTTGGAACTCGGTTTACACGGTTCCTATGGAACCCCGATAGGACACTATGCCTTCCCTTATACTCCGCATCCATGCTTCAAAAGGAAGCGTCCACATTGGATCTTACTTTGTCTTTCAAGAAAATGCATACACGTATGCTAAATTACAATTTTTAATTGGGACTATTTTTATTAATAAAACGTGCTTTTCATTGTCGGTTAGACTTTATCTTATCATTGCTGATATTAAAAAATAAAAACTGTATTGCAGCTTCAGGATCTTTGATATTATCCGCAATTCGGTTCCTACCTAGGGATAAAGTTCCACAACGCTTCCGTTAAATTTTGGAATGCTGTAGACTACTGGTTTCCTATGGTTTATCACTACCTGTTAACTATGCTATTGTAGTCGTTTTCAAGTATTGAAAACTATGAAAGGTCATAGGTACTTTACTCACAATTCTTGGACGTGCTTTGTTCACAATTTTCAGAAGAGATCGGTTTATATTTTCACATGAACCATTTTTTTTACATTACGGAATCACATGGCAATATTTTCTAAATACTTCTTAAAATGGTTTTGCTTTTTTGCCAGAAACCGCCAGTGCTCGCGTTTGGACCTCACAGCGCTCTACACGCCCGCCCCCTTCCCCTCCCGCTCCTTCACCCGCTCCCCTTCCCGCCTCCATCCGCTTCCCCCTCGCTCTCCACCCAATACGCCACTCGCCGCTCCCCTCCGCTTCCCCGCTCCCACGCTCCCCCTCCCCACGCTCCCCCTCCCCACGCTCCCGCTCCCCACGCTCCCCCTCCCCACGCTCCCCTTCCCTGCCTCTACCCCCGCTCCACCAATGGATTTGCGTTTCTGCCAGATACCGCCAGTACTCGCTTTTGCGCCTCGGAGCGCCCTAAGCGCCCCCCTTCCCCTCCCGCTCCCCCACCCCACCCCGGTGCGTGGCAGCAGATGAATGGCGCGACGACGTGGCCGGCCGCATCGCCGCTTCGATTAGCATCGTTCTGTCGTTTCTCTCTACTGCGTGCCCTGCACTCATTCGTTTGGCGCGGCCTCCGCACCCTCCCCGACCCTGACAACACCCCCGCCCCGCCCCCGCCGCCGGCTGCTCACCGACGCTAATATGCGAGCGGGCTGGAATGCAAATATTTACGGCGCGCGCAATGTATCATGACTCCGGCGCGCACCAAAATAAATGCGCCGAGATGGACTGCCGCTGGGGAGGGGAGGTTGGGAACATGGGGGAGATCGATGTAGAGAACTGGCGATGGCAAGAAAAAGGTGAGAGAGAGTTGGTTTAAAGACGACGGAGAGAAGAAAAGTGATTCGAAAACGACTCAGATGCATTTATGTTCAGTATTTGAACGAAATTGTGAATAATAGTGATTATTATAACCCGTGATTCAAATTGAATGTTTAAACCCACATCATTTTTTTTAGCCGGCCCAGTTATCAAAAACACTAAGGCACAAGTGCAGTTTCACCGAGTTGCGGGTTCGAGAACTGCATGGTCATAGTTTATTTTCACCTGAGTATTTTTGAATGTCGGTTCGTTCCGCCCACCGTGCAATATTCCTTCTCATGATGGCCTTTCATTCCCGACTCGCTGCACACACGTCATGCTTCAGTGTCTCCCTTCTCGCCGCTAACAATGTCAGGCTGGCGGATAATGTGGCGTTCCGTACGGTACACAACGGGGCGGTGCCTAGGCGCGATTGTTGTTCTTCCAACGGTTTCGTACAGATTAATAAGTACTTAACAAAAATATACTCCCGTGGACCGCTTTGGTGTGAGAGATGGGGAACAATTGCAAGAGTCGTGGTCGCGTCTGGAGGTTAACAGCAAGATTTGAGGTTAGACATCCGGGCGAGAGGGCTCAAAATGGATGTAAAACCAAAGCTCAACAACCTAAGTAATGGTTACTGAAAGTGTGGGAAAAGGGTAAAAGTAACAGGTAGTTTTAGCTTTTGTAAAATCAATTCAATGACCCAGCGTGCAGCGGAGGAACCTAGGCTTAATGTAGCAATAAACAGCGCCTAATTACATTTTCAAATTTTTTTAATACCGTATTTTACTTGACGAGACTCGGGTCATCGGATCCGCTCTTCCATCTGACCACGCAAATTTCGCTACGCTCCTTTGCCCGTCTAGTAGAGAAAGAAGGTATTACTCGGGCGACGAAAGAAGACATTTTTAATTTAGCTCTGAGGGTTCTTTTAGGTTTGAGGATCTTTTATCTGCATTAAATCTACACGGGATAGCCGGCTTTACTTCCTCTACGAAGGAAGACGTACAAAGGATTTTTTTCGCCCTTGAATATCCACGGCTTTGATCGGGGTTGAACCCACGAACTTGGGTACAACAGTCCGAGACGCTAACCGTTATACATACAAATCCGCATTTACGTCGATCATCTTCCCTGTCCAGTCGTCAGGGGCATTCTCTATCTAGGCCCTGGAAGATCGTCGTTGTTGGGGCTCAGAGCAGCCACAGGTAACACGTTTTGGAGACAATCACATTGCTGTAGAGCATTTATTGGCCAACTGTCGGATTAATTTGACGGTGCACCATGTCTTCAACGTGTCTTCCAACGAGACAGAGCAGATACACGTGCGGAATTAGAGACAGTTATCACGAGCAGGTTTGTCTGTTTTGAGTTAAAGAGTCTCCTGACAACGCAGGCGTCAACAACGGACCCAAGCGTAGTATTTTTCCAAATAAAAGTATCCAAAGTTTTTTATGACAATCATTTATTTCAACAATTACACAACGTTTCGTAACTCGTTTTGTTACATCATCAGGTGCTAAACATAGTGAAGGGAACGCTATCCCATTGAATTATCTCCCCAGCAGAACATTCAAGGAAACATTATGAAAAACCTCGCTCTCACTCAGTTGATACCACATAACTAACCGTTACGAACAGACACTCCATTCAAAGTTTGAATGACACTCAAACTAGTGTCATTCAAAGCGAGGTTTTTCATAATGTTTCCTTGAATGTTCTGCTGGGGAGATAATTCAATGGGATAGCGTTCCCTTCACTATGTTCAGCACTTGATGATGTAACAAAACGAGTTACGAAACGTTGTGTAATTGTTGAAATAAATGATTGTCATAAAAAACTTTGAATACTTTTATTTGTAAACATATATTGACAATCAAGAAGAAATATTGATTTACGTAGTATTTTTCCCTTATCTTTGTGTAGCCGAGTGGCTGTTCCATTCTACTTTTATTATTCCAACCTTTCTCAACAGTAAGTGATGATTTCACCATTCAATGCTTATCGGATGTTTACCAAACAATTTGAACCCGACACCATGCATACGGCTTTGTGGAAGTCCTATCTTACAGTGCTATCCACAAACACGTCAAAATCTTATTTTAGTTTGTCAAATTGAGCATTTGAAGCATCAGAGTTGATATTGAACTAGTTCTTCAAAATTGGGACGGGATCTTTTGAGTGTCTGTGAGGAAATGGCCACGAGTACAGGAAAAGGTTTAAAATATTTAAGCTCTTGTTATACGTTAAAAACTGAATGTTTTGATACAAGGTTGTTGAAAGTGTTAGTAATATAACGATAAAAACATCTTTCATGAATTCTTAAATAGATAAAATTTCCTTCAATTATTATGCAATTCATTATACAGGCCACCGTTGCCCCACTTGGTGTCTCCAGGATCCGAAATGGTATGGGTATACGAGTGCTAACGACATCATGAAAGTGCCCAAGACTTCCACTTTCAACCTTCGTGTTTGAGCGTCTCTTATTCCTCCGCGTCCCTGTCTGCCATTCCTCGTCCTTACATCAGACAGCGGATATTCACCTTTGACCCACAGAGGGCGCTTCACTACCTGCATTGTGGAGGACTTAAAATGTGAACTCGGAAGAGATTTACAATTTCAGACATTCGAGATACGGTCAACTACGAACCTAAATTCTAAAAAAGTTCCGATTCCAACATTTTTTTTCATGACTGTTCGACCCGCGGAGTTGTCACAAAAGTTCGAGAATGCTCAAAAGGGTTAGATAGTCACAAACTTTCTCCGAATGTTTCTAGACCCCTTAGCAGATGACGAGGGGGGCGATGGGAGGGGTGGTGGAGGTTCCTAAACCAACGTTGATTAAAAATCCTCACTTGGCCTTGACCACAGGAGTTTAAGGGTGACGTAACTGTTTGAAAATGACGTAGCACGTGGATGGAGAAGAAATTGCCTAATCCAATGGCAAACTTACACCAATAGGGTTATTTTTTTCTTTTTTCCCTTTCGACTGCTGATCTTTTATAAACACGCTCGTAGTTCTACCGGCAGAGGTGGCTCATGGCTTTAACTGATGCCCTTGCAGTCCCTCTGATCGGGAGGATCTAGTTTCGAGTTCCGATGGTGGCAGGATACTAGCTACGCCGCTGGGTCGAGTTCAGTCGCTTCTGAAGGAGAACCCTAGCGGCCGGCTGAATTGGTAGTTTTCCGTGGTTTCTCCGATCTACACCAGGCGAATGCCGGAGCATAACCCTAACAAACGAGCCAAGGACCGCGCGCGATCTTTCCTTCCTCTTCCTTGTCCTATCCTCACCCCCTTACACACACAGACTAACATGCACTACATTACCACACATGCCGAGAGACGGAACGGAAGCTTAGAGCTTATTCCGGTTGGAGCTGTGCCCCGCTGGTAGGAGATACCTTATAGAGCAAAACTCCGCGAGCTGACGTTAGGTCGGCGTCGGATCTCGCCAGCCGGCGGGGGAAGACCACCACCTCCCGAAACAAATGTACTACACTTACGGGACTAATGACCCTAGTAGTCAACGCGCCCGAAATCAATCACCAACCTTCACGTCAGAGTTTAGGGGTCATCCTCTCCAGGATCCCCCACTAGCGGGCTCTACCCCAGCCGGAACAGACTCTACGCTTCCGACTGATCTCCCGGCATGTGTGGTAGTGTGGTGCATATAAGTGAAAACGTGTATGTGTGTGTAAGGAGAGAAGAGAGGGCAAGGAAGAGGAATGAAAATTCGCGCGCGGTCCGTGTTCAGTTTATTAGAGTACCTCTGTTATTGATGGAAGATATCACTGAAATCTGCCGATCAGAGCATCCGGCCGGTAGAATTTTCTTGACAGCGGCCGAATTCGACCCAGCTATTGAGTTAGGGAAGGATGAAGACGAACTGTGCGTGCAATGCTGAGAATACAAGTGCGAGAGGCGTGACGAGGATTAGCGGCATAAAGAGCAGGAGGACAATGTACTGGTTTAAGAGCGAGATGTACTTTAAGCACATATCCTGTGAACAACAGAGAGACACAAAGGAAATATCATTTTTAAAGTGTTCTTTAGTGTAACGGGGGGGCGGATATCCTTGCAAAATACAATAATATCATCACGTTTCTACAAAGGTGTGGATTATTATCTTCTTAAATGAATGCTTAAATTATAAAGAAAATGAAGGAGTGATAAGTAGTCGTTCGTCATACTTCCATAAATTCATAGAACAATGCGGAAAGAGGAAGCGAGTTATGTCAATAATAATATTGAGCTCTTATGAAATAAATTTAGATTTTAAATAGTATGTTTTAAACATTACAAAAGTAAAATGTTGCAGGGACGAACGACTGATGGCTAGTTCTGGAGTTTAAGTAAATATTATGAATGAAAGTATCAAGTGTTTTGAAAAGTGTACAGCTGAAGGGTAGCATTCCAGCGCTCAAAAGATGCTGCATCACCTGTTTTTTCTGTGGAGTGCAAAAATGCAATGAGGAAGCAATAATTCTTATCTTGGTGAGTGAAGTATATTACGTCAATGGGGAGGTCAGGGCCCGAACGAGTCACACAAAGCAGTTGCACAGTGACTGTCAGCTGTGTGGGTGACGGACAGCTCGGTGGGTTGCAGTGCAAACCAATGCACACAGGCAGCAATAGAGAAGGCTGAATTCACCACCCCATCACTTAAGACGCGACCAGCGAAAAGAACATCAGCAGTTTAGATGTGTGGTAAATTCTCAAACTCAAATTCGGAGTGTTTCACTCGTTGATGATTGAACTTCCTTTTTCAGACAAAAGTAATAATCGCTGCGGAACTTAAACATGTCTCTGTGTGATGTAACAAATTAGGAAGGAAATACAGAATACTACGAAAACAGTGATTTGCGGTTCACACTAGCAAACTCACATATCATAATTGTAATTCTTAGTCATGACAAGTGCACGCGAACACTAAATATAATCATACATTGTCATCATTGTTTTTTGTTTCTTAAGAACCTAATCACAAAAACTTCCTCATAAGCAATGAATGTTATTTCTAGATTACAGTCTTGTTACTATTGAAGAAGAAAGAAAATAAGTTGTTTTCGAATACAATATATTCTTCAGTTTTCACATTTCATTAATGATTTTTTTACCAAATTTTCGAAAATGTATACGATAAAACACGCCGCAGTACGTTAGTGCTGAGGAATATGGACATGAACTAAACCTATAAAATACCCTTGTTAGTATTATGAACAATCCTTTATCTTAAACAATAATTCCTAAGTGAAAGAAAAACGATGGCATACCGCATTTTCCCATTAGATTTACTTCCTTGTAGAATAAAGAATGTATTCTAATGCTGCAGCAAGCAAAATGCCGCAACAAAATCGTTTTATAGGCCCTTGGTATCAAAAAATTGAATTCTTCTGGGTCCCTTAGTAGTTTTTACGTTTTCTTGAGTAAAGAAGTGAGAAAGTTTAGAAATCCCATAAACAAGATTTTTTTCAAATCCACAAATCTCTTATTGCTTTTTATCTTTGTATCTCGCCAGATTTTCATTAACACGAATGAATTTTCGAAAATTACCAATGTTCAACTTTCTTTATAACAGTATTAATTAACCGCTACAAATATAGCAAGAGAGCATGCTGTAGTCGCACCACTAGTTTTTTTGAAGAAAATAGTTGATTTCGACTAAAGAGCCCAATCATTATTTGTACATATCAGATATAAATGAAAATGATTGACAATTTATTGAAGCTATTCTGGAAGACAACTACTTTGATGTTCTCGAAAGTGCATTCCGCAGGCCGAGTGGCTGTTCGCCGGTGGGGTGGGCGAAAGTCACGGGCGTGGGCGTGGGCGTGGGCGTGGGCGGGGGTGCAGCGCGGGCGAAAGGCGCAGGTTTGTTTCTGGGAGCGCCGCCACAAAGAGGGCGGCGCCGTCCAGGAGTAACGGCCGCCGCGGGACGGGCGTCCGTCGCCGTGAAGCATCGGGCGAACGCCAAGGCACGCTGCCCCCCCACCCCACCCCCACCCCCGGAGCACGAGGCCGACCGTGTGCCCGCTGCTTTCGCGTTGCCAGTGGCCGCCCAGCGGTCCAAACTCGGACGAAACACCGGGAGAGATGGCTCAGGGCGTCAACTGATGTCACTGCAGTCTCTCTGACTGGAACGTTCTACGTCCGTGTTCCGACGGCGGCAGGATTTTCGACACTAGCTTGTCAGCTACGTCGAATGCAGTCGTTAGCCGGAGGAGAATTAGCGGCCGGCTGCTCTGACCCGTAGTTTTCGTAGATTCTCCGACCAAAACCAGGCGAACATCTTATACACTGAACCTGAAGATGTTCTAACGTTTTAAGCAGAGAATTTTGGAAGATTGATTTTATTATGAGAATATCTTGATCTCTTCTTATTTCTGACATATTTTTGTTAGTTAATAGAGAGATAATTCACCCATTGTAGATTCACCACCAAGTAAGTGGTAAATAAGAGAGGTTCCGAATCATGGAATTAGATGACAGCGCAAATCGAATTATTAATTGTTTATTGAGTCTGAAGTAGAGTTAATTTGTATTTTCACGCATTTACTTGCCTACGATGTAACTTTTACCGAATAGCCCAATGAACAACTTAATCAAATAAATTAAAGCGATTTATTGTATCACGATGTTACTGGTGTTATCTCCGACAATCAGTAAAAAGGCCCTTCATGTAGTTTTAATGAATAAAATGCGAACGAAAATGTCATTAGATTGTATCCGCACCTAGAGATATCCAATTGATAAAAGCAGCATTTCAATGAAATTGTCCCTGGTCGTTGAATTGCTTTTCCAATAATAGTTGTAGCAATGACGCGTGCAAGCAAATTTCACTGCTTCTTTGCATTTCGGCGTCCTAGTCCATTTATTTCGTAGACAGTTATACATATTACGTATATTTTATGGAACCTGGCACCACAGAGTTAAACTATTTCATTACATAAAAATTAAAATATAAATTAAAATCATTTGATATTTATCAACATTTGAAAATAAAAATAAGCAGTACCCTAACAAACATGTCACGATCCGTGCTCGATCTTTCCTTCCTCTTCTTGTCCTATCCTCACCCCTTACACACACACACACTTACACTAACATGCACTACACTACCACATATTCCTAGAGACCAGTCGGGAGCTTAGAGCTTCTCTCGGCTGGGGCGGAGCCCCGCTGGTGGGAGATGCCTTTTAGGGAAAACCCCGCCAGTCCGACAGTAGGTCGGCGCCGGATCTCGCAATCCAGCGGGAGAAGAACACCGCCACTTCAAGGGAAAAGCATGCACTACACTTAGGGAACTAGTAACTAGTAGTTGACGCACCCGAAATCACTAACAATGAATCATTCATCGAAGTTCGGCCGTTATTCGTTAAATTATTATATTTTGACGTTTTTTTCCCTTTTTATTTAAGTTCGTTAGTGATCAGTATTTATTTATTTAGTCAAAAAGAGTCAAAAACTGTATGTGACGTATGGGGAGAGAAAATCATCTGCGCACGCTTTCTGAGTTTCAGAGTCCCTTCCCAACTATTTAACTATTAAAAGTTGAAATATGACAAAATAGTAATAATAATAATAATAATAATAATAATAATAATAATAATAATAATAATAATAATAATAATAATAAATTTAAAAAATCGAGAGATTAATATTTCAAAATCTAGATATTTTCGTTGCCGAATTATAGAAAACTTATTTGTAACGGTAAACGAACGGATTTGATTTTTCTCTATTGCTAACAAATAGAAACTCACCCTAAGCTCTACTACCACTACAAGCAAATGGAAAACGTGCGCATAATGAAGCTACATTCACGTCCAAAAGTATTGGTTTAACGTTAGCAGTATCTCTACTGAATGAAGTGATATGGTGATGATGAGGGATGAAAGACGAACCCAATACAACCATGTTCCAGGCGCGTCTCGAACCCGCGATCCTTCGGCCCGAGATCGCCACGGCACTTAGCGGTCTGAGCGATGTTGACCACTCGAATAGGCTTTTTAACGTTATGGCAGTGCTTTTGTCAAATAGTACTCCTGATTCATTGAATAGGTGAGTGGAAAAACAGTACTCTTCCAAAATGTATATTTTGAGACAATTCGAGTCATAACATTTTGTTATATATAACAAAAAAACTGTTGAGATTTGAACAATTTTCTATTTCAGATTTTTTGAAGCAAGCCGGACGAATGAATGATGAAGAATAATTGCGATAAAATTTTTATTAATAATGTGTTATAATTTAAACCATAACTGATGTCTTGTATTGTAACGAAGATTTACCATCCAAATTTCTTCCAAAATAGCAATAGCAAAAGCAAAGCAATAGAAACCCATAAAATACCACATTTTATTGTTGTAAGAGTTCCTATAAGTATGCACATAACTTGAAGTCGACTAAAATTTGTTGAAACTTTAATTGGAACTCGTATATCATAATATTTTCCTTTTCAAGTTACTTTTTGTGAAAAGGCATTTTAACGTTCAATCGGAATAAACTTCTGAACAGAATCTGATGAGTAGTGTGCAATTTTGGTTGGAAATGATTCTGTTTGTTCTTTTACCTTAACAAACTTTTCGTACTTGAGAACATGTGGTCTGTTATTATGATTTCCTCTTCCATGTTTTGGAGACAGGCCTGACAAAAGAATTCCTGTCAGTTGTTGAAACTAAATGTGTGATATTCCATTTCAGCTCGAGAATGTTTGTTTAGGAACTTGACTGTAAACACCTTTCCATGCAAAATTTCTGGTTCTTCGCTTTCTGTTCCCCTAACCTCTTGCTCTTCGGTTCATTACAGGCACAGTCTCGATCAGTAACAGAACAAGTAAATTACATCAGTCTAATACCACTGGGAAATAATAAATGTGAGACATTCGTTGCGAGCAGGCCCAGTCACCAGACATCTAAAATCCTAAATGAAAGAGCAGACATGTCCAGGACACATAGTGTTCTTTCATTCATTAAAGAGGAACAATTGCTTGATTTTAAGTCAAACGAAATCGTATTGAAAAGTGTTCAGTCTCAACATGTAGTTCCAAGTCTTCTGCGCTATCTTCTCTAAAAAACTAAAATGACCAATTTTGGACTAGTACTGTTTTACCTTCAATTATTGCAGATAATTTTTCTGATTTTTTTCTATTACATCTTCCTGCTTGTGTAAGTACGTCCTTGGCGTATGTTATGTTTGTCTTAATTCCCTATAAAACCTATGAAATTTGAAAACTTAACAAAAAGAGGGGGATCACTGGGCTGCACCGCCACCCACCCACCCTACCCCACGGAAACTGATTTCGTGACCTCAATCCCCAAAACAGCAAAGTCCTTCGGACGTGAAACATTCTGTCTCCATTTCCCTTTACGTGTAATGCTGTGTTAAAAATGTAATGGTATGTTAAAAATGTGTTGTCTTTATACGTTATGTGAAAAATAGCAACGCAAGGTTCGTACTTTTGTAAATCCTCATATCCTTCACGTGCGAAAATTATTACCATTATTGTTACTCTTACTAATAATATGCTTTTCACATAAACAAATGCAAATATGAAGAGTAGTGTTGCACAAATAGAAATATTTTGCTGTTTGCATCTAACGCTGTAATTTTTAATTTAGTATATTTGTAACACACCTTATAAATAAAATTTTGCTTTCTGCACTCCTTTTTCCTGTTAACTAACTGTTCCTGTTAACTAAACCAAATTTCACTCTCTTCTGTGCGCGCAATATGCTTAGAAATGGGTACATCGTTTTCTCTTTGTTTTATACGAATTTATGATTTTAAGAATTTTTTTAATTGCTAAAAATTGTTTTAATATCTAAAAAAATATAGAACGTTATAACACCCATTTTAGGGGGGGGGGAATTGAGACAGTACTCCAACGTTACTCCTCTCGTACTCCTCTCGTCAAAAATGAATTTCAAAAAAAAAAAAAATTTCCATATAAATTTAGCGTCAAAATTCGTTGACAAAAATACCTGCAAATTGAACTGTGTTTCTTCATTTCTCCGAATTGTTTTCAATCTCATACACGCAATAGATGATGAGAAAGCAATAAAACATGCGTTTTATTGCTTTTTCATGAAAAACTCGTTTATCGTTATATCTCTGCAACACATTGCCCTAGGAGGCTGATTTTTTGTGAATCTACGTCATTTTGTATTCTCTTTCATATGAGCATCGCGATTATCGATTTGGTTTGGGGGCACTTTTTACCGCCTTATTCGGCTATACCCTTTGCTTGCAAGCACCATTTCTAAAACAATTATTGGAAAAGTAATTCAACGATCAGGGACATATCGGACGATTTTATTGAAATGCTGCTCTTATCAATTGGAGATCTCTAGGTACGGATACAATCTAATGACATTTTCGTTCGCATTTTATTCATTAAAACTACATGAAGGGCCTTTTTACTGATTGTCGGAGATAACACCAGTGACATCGTGATACAATAAATCGCTTTAATTTATTTGATCCAGTTGTTTGTTCGGCTATTCGGTAAAAGCTGCATCGTAGGCAAGTAAATACGTGAAAATAAAAATAAACTCTTTCTGGCTTAGTAAACAATTAATATTTGGATTTGTACAGTCTATGATTTCATTCCATGATTCGGAACCTCTCTTATTTACCACTTACTTGGTGGTGAATCTATAATGGGTGAACTATCTCTCTATTGACTAACAAAAATATGTCAGAAATAAGCAGAGATAAAGGTATTCTCATAATAAAATCAATCTTCCAAAATTCTCTGCTTCAAATGTTACAACACTTCCAGGTTCGATTTATAAGATGTTTTTAAAAATGTGGAAATAGCATTTCTCAGCTTGTTTAATATAATATATTTCTCTCAAATGTCGTCATCGATCCATCACCTCCTGTTTCACGAAGACACGAAGATTTGAAGCTTTGATAGGGTGTACTAAACATGATTTTGGAAATCTTTCATACATTAAAGAAATTTGCAATTTTTTTATTTTGAAATGAGAATAAATTTTTCTGCATCTTTTTATCTATAAATAACAAAATTAATTATGTATGTTTTTAAAAGTGGTGGAGGTTTAGTAGCACATACGTTCTCGTATTATCGGTAACGAAAACTCAGGGCCGGTTTCACCAACAGCCGAGTAAAGTTAAGAGTAGTTACTCGAGAGTTAGCATTACTCTACGATATTTTCTCTTGAGTAAAATATAAGCGTTTCACCACACTTCTGGAGGGTTATGTTACTCTAGAGTACATACTTCCCAATGCACTCTGCGTACCCGCCGAACACGCAATTTTTCATACACAGTTGAGAGCGATTCAAGAGGCCGTGAACGAGAGTAACGCTGTGAATTATTGCGGGAGAGTAACGTTGTGAACCAACGGGAACCTCTAGTCATTTTCTTTCATTTCAATTTTGGAGTTCTTTACGTCGTCTTTGTCTTAGTTTCGTGTAGTGATTTGAGATAGCGTAGCTTATTCTTAGTTTTTGAAGCTTTATTTCTTAATATTTCTTAGTCTAGTTTTTCGAATGTATTGGATTTGTACAGTCTATGATTTCATTCCATGATTCGGAACCTCTCTTATTTACCACTTACTTGGTGGTGAATCTACAATGGGTGAACTATCTCTCCATTGACTAACAAAAATATGTCAGAAATAAGCAGAGATAAAGGTATTCTCATAATAAAATCAATCTTCCAAAATTCTCTGCTTCAAATGTTACAACACTTCCAGGTTCGATTTATAAGATGTTTTTAAAAATGTGGAAATAGCATTTTACGAACTAGTACGAAAATGTCCAGTTTTTTCAAATGTTAACTTCGCGCTTTTTTAAATTTTATTATTTATTTTCTTCGTTTTATTTTTAAACTTTTAATTCATCTTTCAACTATTAGTTATAGTTAAAACTTTGGGAAGGGATTATGGAACTCAAGAAAACGTACGCAGATGATCTTCTCCCCCATAAGTCATATACAGTTTATTACTGTTTTTGACTAAATAAAAAATAAATAAATACTTTTAATTCTTGTTCTTATTTTTCCTTTCGTTGTCATATATTTATTATCTTTATTTCGAATCTACATCGGTGAAAAATAAATTTACATAGTCCTCTACAGTTCATAATGTACCCGATGAGTTAACTATTTACTTCACAAATAAACTACGTACTTGCACACTTTAAATGATTTTTAATAGACAAATCCTGTTTTGATTTGGATTCTGGACTGATTGCCTATACTCATAAGATGGAAACTTACAATTCAGAAACAATAGTTTATGAAATTATTCTACTACTTGAATATATTTTTATATTTATTTATTTTTTCGTATGCAAAGTATTCATTTCTCAATCAGCTTCAATTCTTCAAAATATATGAGCTGATTATTTGGTCAAACATAACCTCGTGACAAAATCTCGATCTTCATAATTGGAAAACCAATCCAATCTCTCCTACACCTATTTTTGTCTTCGCATTAGAGGATAATATTCCGAATCATCGCCGGAATCATCTTCAAATGCCATCATTTGCAATCGTCGAGCCATATAAACACGTCGGAGGTACACTCACGTTGAAAACTATGCTTACTCCGTATTTTACGCGACGGAAGTCCGCCATGTAAAGTTACTCTCGAATTTACTCTCGTATAAGCGATTTACACTGGAGTAACGTGTTGGTGAAACGCTCCAAGAAGATACTCTCGTGTAAACATGATTTACTCCAGAGTAAACTCTTACTCTTCGTTTGGTGAAACCAGCCCTCAATATTATAATATTGCACCTTTCCTAATAAAACTTCAGCTATCACTTGAAAAATTCAAACGATGTAAAAATGTTTAAAAGCTACTAATGTTTTGAAAAAATGTACACGAAATTATCTATATAATATTTAGGAACACATTGACGTAAGAAAGAAATGTCTGGCTTAGTTAAAAAAAAATTAATGTTCGACATTGCAGAGGTTCTTTCACCATATTTGTGAGCGTATTTTGCTCTATTTTAACGCGAAAAATTTACAAAATTGAAGCAATATTTGAAAAAAATTCAAAATATATTAAATGAAATATCAAATGTGATAAATTCCTGTAGATGTTTCTGGAGCTAGAGTTTTTCACACACGGATGATTGTATGGACATTTTGAAATGAACACTCTTTTCGGTGTTAGGAGCATTCAAAATATGTACTTCTATCAAAGTCTCCTGTTTGATGTTTTTCAGCTTGACCTAACTTCATATAGTCCACATACGAGAAAGTATATGACTAAGAAAACATCATCATAGTTAAGCTCGCCATTTTTACGCCGAGCTTCAGAAGCAATATCAACTGTCTCATAATAGTTTGTCCGGAGTTCCCGTTCGCCTGCGTGAATTTCATTATTGCGAAACTCACGACTCGTGGGCCTTCCGAGAAGGAGGGGCCGCCCACGTGCGAACAGTCAGTTGGCTCTCTGGATGTGGGCGGCTCCCCGCTGCTCCCACGCGCTCCAAGCCACGCACATCGGGAGGCGAGATCGCGGGCGCGGGGCGGGCGCGGAGCGGGCGCGGAGCGGGCGCGGGGCGGGCGCGGGGCGGGCGCGGGGCGGGCGCGGGGCGGGCGCGGGGCGGGCGCGGGGGGCGGGGCGTAGCAGCGGGTGCGGGTAGGGGCGCGGGGGTGGGGCGCGGAGGCGGGGCGCGGAGGCGGGCGCGGGGGCGGGGCGCGGGGGCGGGTCGCGGGGGCGAGGGGGTCGCGGGGCGTGGGGTGGGGCGCGGGGCGGGGCGCGGGGCGGGGCGGGGCGCGGGGGCGGGGCGCGGGGGAGGGGCATGGAGGCGAAGCAAGGCGGCATGGCGCGGGCAGGGGCGCAGGGGCGGGGCGCGGCGGCGGGGCGCGGAGGCGGTCCAGGATGCGGGGTTGGGACGCAGGTGCGCAGCGCGGGGGCTGCGGGAACGGGTTTGGACGTGGGGGCTGGGCAGGAGGCAGGGCTGGGGGCGGGGCTGGGGGCGGGGCTGGGGGCGGGGCGTGATAGCAGGGCACTGGTGTGGGGCGGGGAGGGGCAGAGCGCGGGGTGCGGGGGCGGTGGTGGGGCGCGGGGAGGGGGCGGGGCTTTGAAAAGAGCTCCACTTGCCCAACTCCGCTGCGGTGGGTGGCGTCGCTCTGTTTCACCTGCGATGTGACCTCAGCGCGAGGCCCTTTCGCGAAACTCCTAACCGAGGCAGCATTTGCTATTCGGAGGCGACGTCCACGCGCTGCAGTGTGCGCAGATGCGCTGCGACCGCAGCCACGGTCAGCCGTGTCTCTGCGATCGCTTCTGCTAGGAATTGCATGCCCGACATGTGTTCATAGACACACGGACGGACGTTTTGAAAAGAATAACTTTTTCCGTATCAGAGGATCCCAAAACATGTATTTCCTTTGAAATTTCGAAATCTATTTTCCGCAGCATCAGCAGCAATCATTTTCCGCAGCTATCAGAAAATTTTGGAAGATTAGTAATATTTCTACTCCTGCTTTCGCCAGGTGGTGATCGGAGAAACCACGAAAAACTACGGATCAGAGCAGCCGGCCACTAGAATTCGCCTCCTGAGAGAGACTGAGGTCATTCTAGCTATGTAGCTAGTGTCGAAAATCCTGACACTGTCGGAACTCGAACCCTAGGACCTCCCGGTCAGAGGCAGTGGAGTGACATCAAAAAATGCCCTGAGCCTTCTAGCCTGGACGCCGCCTCGCATTTGTTTCACGAGGCCAATCGCGCACATCTTGTGCGAAACAAAGGGGAAATGTGTTCTCCTGTATTTTTTAAATCACGTTTTCTATAGCTGAGAAGTGCTTGATATCAGACCATTTAGCAAGGAGGTTGCACAGCTGGTAACGAGAGGATGATTTCCTAAGAGTAAAAACTGGACAATATGCTTGTATTTTTAACTGACATATTCATAAAAATGCATCTAATAACACGTGCTTGATATCTTGACCTCGTAGATTAACAGTATGGAATTTTCTTGAGTTTCGGTCAGAAAAAGCATCATTTAAATTGCCAACGTTTTGGCTTTTATTAAGACTTCGTTGCTTTGGCGCGTTGGCTTCGGTGCGTTGGCTTTTATTAAGACTTCGTTAGGGCTACAACAAAGGGATTTTTCTTATTCATTACGAACAATAAATTGATTACTTATCTAATACTAGCCTTTAACACAATTTTCAATAAATATATATAAATATTTTGTATAATTACGTACCATTTTTACTCTGCATCTCTTGGACTTATCCATCATTCTCACGTTTTCCTTTCCACTTAGTCTTTCCTGCACTTCTTGTCTTTCATTTCCACGCATACTTTCATATGCCACGCTATCTCGGCACTGAAATCGCTCATCCTCACAAGTCCTCTCTTGTAGGAGTTCCAAATGGAGAGACAGACGGAAGGACAGACGTTTTGCCGTACACCAATTTGTTGGTATCAAAGACCCACACTCACAATTTGTTAGACAGGGAACGGTAGCTCAGTGCATCAACTGATGTCATTGCAGCGCCTCTGACCGGGAGATCCTAGGTTCGAGTCCTGACGGCGGCAGGATTTTCGACACTAGCTTTTCAGCTAGGTCGAATTCAGTCGCTGTCTGGAGGAGAATTCTAGCGGCCGGTTGCTTTGATCGGTAGTTTTCCGTGGTTTCTCCGATCAACACCAGGCGAATGCCGGAGCAGTACCCTACCAAACGGGCCACGGACCGCGCGCGATCTGTCCTTCCCATTCCTTGTCCTATCCTCTCCCCTTACACACATACACACTTACACTAACATGCACTACACTACCACATATCCCGGGAGACCGGTCGGGAGCTCAGAGCTTGTCCCGGCTGGGGCGGTGCCCTGCTGGTGGGAGAGTCCTGGTTAGGGGGAAACCCCACTAGCCGACGGTAGGTTGACGCCGGATCTCGCCATCCAGCGAGGGAAGATCACCGCCATCTCCCGAGAGAAAAACATGCACTACACTAACGGGACTAATGACCAGAGCAGTTGACGCGCCCGGAAACATGAATAAATCAATCAATCAAAAACAATTTGTGAGAGGAAGTAATTTCTACATACATTTATCCCGTTTTGCGGTACCAGTGACGCTCCAAACACACTTTTCTGTCGAAAACTCGCCAATACCTGTGCGTAAGAAGTTTCTTAACACTCAGGGGTAAATTTCATATGTGTAACTCAGTTATTTGAAATTTCCCACTAAATGATGATTGGTGAAAAGTGTCATTTTCGACCCCTCTAATGTCCTAGAAGTTTGTAACCTTTATTCTGAGAGGTGCTGTGTAACGAGATACAACCAATTGTGAAGAGTATCAAATGTAATTTATTTAAATGTAAATATTTTTGTAACGCTTATAAAGAAAAACTACATATAATTAACTACTCATTTTATACAATTATTTTCGTTATTTTTTAAAATTTCTTTAAAACATTTTTCTCCGGTAAATTTCTATTTTCATGTCAGGTATTATCTTTCTCCAATTTTTTTACCTTCATTCCACCTCTTTTCATCATTAAAATTTGTAAACCACGTCATGATTCAGAAAGTTTTGCCGGTAAATTCAAAATTTTACGATCAGACTACTTCGTGTTCCCTTGAGTTTTTAACGCAAAGCACGTAAATGACAAAACATGTGAAACTAAATCGCCTGCAACAACATGCATTCCACATTAGGAAGCAGATGGAGACTTTAAAAGAGCCGAGTGCTCTGTCGCTGAATGAGCTGGGCGTGTCGGCGCGCTGTTCGCTCCGCGTTTGGAAATGGGTCGCAGCGGGTGGAGGGCGGGTGGCTCTTCGCGACCTGAGCAATAAACGAGTCGCAAACTGTCTGGAACCACAGCGGCGTCTCGCGGGGCGGATTGCAATCTCGAATTTTAATAACGCACGCGCGGAGACGAAATTCCACACACAGGGAGAGACGGGCCAAGGAAATATTGCGTTCCTTGGTTGATGTCGATCTTCTTCACAATGAAATTGGGAACGATGGACGAATAACTACTGTTTAGGGCGTAAATTGAAATGTAGAGCAAGGAATATATAATTTGGGAAACTACTCTAAAAAATAAACTTCAATATTTAGTTAAATATTTTATCGTTTTTTTCATTTATTTCATCTCTGAACAATTTATACATTTCTAGGTGAGGCTCACTCACTTTCCGGAAGTTAGATTCAGATTCATTTCATCTAAACTGAAGATTGACAGCAAATAATTTGCAGCCACACAAGTTTCGTCTCCGCATCTCGTCTCGTTGCAGTTATTCATTTTTTTATCTTCCAATAGAAGTTCTCATGAGCACCAATTATTTTGAGAAAATGATCCTCGGAAAGTATTGTGTTTTTACATCTTGAGAACGGCAAAAAATCATCAAATTATATGCCGTTCGATTTTGAGTTTGAATGAAATGGTTGCGCTAACTTCCAGGACGTGACTCGCTAATTTATAGAGCGATATCAGGCATGTCTTACACTCCCTTTTGTTATTTTAAAGAAGCTGCTAGTCAACGCCATTCTTATTCCTACAAATTACAAATTATTGGCTCTCTATCTCTCTCTTGGGGACCAATTTGAGTTTGTCATTTTGCTTCAGATGAGAGAATAATATATTGAATTATATAACAAAATCTCTTTGTTTGTGTACTAAATTGGCTATGCAGAGCAAGATAATAGTGCAACGTTTTAATACAAAAACAGGAGAACTTCAAGTGAAGTAATATTGATTATTTTCTTCTGGTAGTATTAGTTGCTACTAATTAAATCACTGATTTTATGGATTTTAAATCGTGTTGAGAAAGGAATAGCGAATAAATGGTGGCAAGGTTATTCAAAGTTTTAAAACTTTCAAATTAACACAATGAGAAATAAATATTTATTATTACTTACTCCGAATTATTGCAGGTATATTTCTCAGATCTTCCTTAAATTTCAACAACTGTTTCTGTAACACTCTATCAAAGGAATTTGGTTAAAATGTTCACATATGACATATTATCTAAAATAAATTCCTTAATGTATACTGCAAATGAGTAAGTAAGAATTAACTCTTCGGTCAGCTCTGCTTACTGTAATGAATGTAATCTCTTTCTCCGTACATGCGCGTGATATTCACTTCTATTTAAGTCTTCTGACTCTTACTTGGTTAATTTCATAAAAACAATGGTAAGAAAATGTATATGCCGTACGATGGTGATATATAATCTGCAAACGGCTTATCCAATGATCCTATCGTTTTCTGTTTATTAAGAACCAACGTGAGCAATCTTTTCGAAGGCATTTTGCCTGTAACACATTAAAAAAATAATAGAAACATTAGTTGTGGTGTTGAGTGTGTTTTTTAAATGTAATGTTTTATTGTTATAGAAATGAATTTAAAATATACATTACTAAGGATATGGATTTCATTTGGAAAAGATGGTTTATGTTCCTTAGAAAAAATGTATTAGAGATCGTAATGATTGATATTAGTAAAAACTGATGTTACTTAGATGTATTTAAATTGTCATTAATTTGGCACTATGGTTTTCCAATAATCTTCAAGTTCAAAGTATTTAAAGATATCAGGAATATACAATTTGAAGAAACGTGATCTAAAATCTGCCTTATATATCAGTATATAACATGGATAAAGTAAGTAGTGCAAGAGTTGAGAAATTTAAAACTGAAAGAATCTATTATTATGAAGTGTTCAAGAATATGTATTGTAATCATAAGTTATTGTTTTAAAATATTGCCGGATTTTATTTTCCCTTTGCAAATAGCGTCTCTGAATGTTAGGCATTTTCGAATACATTTTCGCAGCAATTAAAACCACTGGAAAAGTGATGTAACCTGCAACAAGCACTGGACCATTTCGACACTATCCTAGTGGCGTCGGTCGCAGGGAAATAGTGCCAAGTGCTGCATTGACTAGTGGTTACACTAGTGGTCATTGGCAACGGAGCTGCCCCAGGCCCTTGGCTGCCGCGCGGCAGCAAAGGAGCGGCTGAGGCGTGGGCGCGCCCGCAGGGTCTATTGGGGGAATTCCCTGAACGTTAATTCAGAGCCCCGCCCCCGCCCTGCCGCAGCTGCGGATGCCATCGCCCTCCCCGCGTCCGCCGCTCTGCGGTTGAGGGTGCGGGCGAGGGGGGTAGGGAAGTGGGAGGTGGCGGGGGCAAGAGCGGGGTCGTGGCGTGGGCGAGAGCGGGGACGGGAGCAAGGGTAATAGCGAGGGCGGGAGCGAGCGAGGGCGGGAGCGAGTGAGGGCGGGAGCGAGCGAGGGCGGGAGCGAGCGGGAGCGAGCGAGGGCGGGGCATTGAGGGCGGGAAGCGAAGCGAGGGCGGGAAGCGAGCGAGGGCGGGAGCGAAGCGGGGGCAGAGGGGCGAGCGAGGGCGGGAAGCGAGCGGGGCGGGAGGCGAGCGGGGGCGGGGAAACGGAGCGAGGGCAGGAAGCCGAGCGAGGGGCAGGAGCAGGCGAGGGCGGGAAGCGGCGGGCGGGGCGAGGCGAGAGGGCGGGGAGCGAGCGAGGGCAGAAGGGCGAGCGAGGGCGGGGAGCGAGCGGGGAGCAGGGAGCGAGCAGAAGGGGCGGGGAACGAGGCAGGCGAGGGTGGGAGCGAGCGGGCGGGGCAGGAGCGAGTGAGGGCGGGGGCCCCGAGTGAGGGCAGAGGCGAGCGAGCGAGGGCAGGGGAACGAGCCGAGCGGGAGCCAAGAGACGACGGCGGAGCGAGCGACGGCGGGAAACGAGCGACGGCGGGGCGAGCGAGGGCGGGAGCGAGCGAGGGCGGGAGCGAGCGAGCGAGGGTGAGGAGCGAGCGAAGGGAGCGGGAGTGAGTGAGCGTGCGGGCGGGGTGAGGTGAGGCGTGCGAGGGCGGGAGTGAGTGAGCGTGCGGGCGGGGGTGGTGAGCGAGCGAGAGCGGGAGCGAGCGAGAGCGGGAGCGAGCGAGAGCGGGAGCGAGCGAGAGCGGGAGCGAGCGAGAGCGGGAGCGAGCGAGAGCGGGAGCGAGCGAGAGCGGGAGCGAGCGAGAGCGGGAGCGAGCGAGAGCGGGAGCGAGCGAGGGCGGGAGCGAGCGAGGGCGGGAGCGAGCGAGGGCGGGAGCGAGCGAGAGCGGGAGCGAGGGCGGGAGCGAATGGCTGGAGGGCGTGGTGGTGGGTGGCGATGGCCGGAGGGCGTGGGCGGAGGCGAAGAGGCGGGGTGAGGGAGCGGTCAGCGCGGGCGGGGTCGTGGGCGAGGGCGTGGGCGCCTCTGTGGCCTCCCTCCGCCGCGAGGCCTCTCGCTCTGTTGGCTCTCTAAAGATGCTCCGCGATAATTGTACCTGCGGAATGGTCTGTACTCGCCACTGCGAACCTTCTCTCGCTTGCGTAATATCCGAATCGTTTTCTAGTGTCTCAGACAGCTGCGTTCCTCGGTAATTACTGTGCTTCGGGTCACCTTGTTCTCGATCAGACTTTTAATTGTCGAACATTTTCTACTCGACGTTTCTTTTCAGTTCATTTGCGATTTTCGATAATTACTTCCGTTCGAGGTAATATTTTTATTCCGAGGAAACGTTTTGGACAATAATTGTTCCATTATTACTGTTACCCCTCTCTCTCTAACTTTATCTTTAGTTTCTTAAGACGTTCTTAATTTCCTTTTTTTATTAAAATTAAGAATCTTTCTTCTCTGCTAAAAAGGTTCCATAATTCTTAAAATCTAAAACTTCATTTGTTGTAACGTATATTAATTTCATAAAAAACGTAATATGGCATATCTACATAAATATGGTATATCTTTAAAAATATTTACAAGTCACAAATTGAATATCAAGCTTAGTTAATATCATTGTAAATTGACGTCACTTTGTCTTTTTAAGCTCATTGGTCTTGAAATTATTATAGTGCAACAATGTCAATCAGTTCCTAATATTCATTTCTTCAACTTAACACTCTGAATTTAAATTATGGTTTAAAAAGTTTTTTTTTTACTCTTACTTGAGTTTTGATAATCTACGTAGGGATTACGTAATTGAAATCATATAACAGAATCAAAACATTGAACATACATATAACTAACATTGTATATACCACATTGTTCTAAGATCAGTGTGTCTACTAATAAGTCATCAATAAACATCAAGAGGTATTAATTGTGTCTCATTGCATGCATAACCATTTAAAAAATAATAAATATTCCATAACAAAATGTTGTTTCCTTCAAATTGATATTGTTGATATTGAATATTGATATTGACATTGATATATTAAAATTGATAAACGCAAAAGTAATAAAAGGTTTTGCTTTCATTTCCAGAACCATTTGAAGCGTGTTCGTCAGTTTGATTTGCTGCCGGCAGTAAAGGGCGGCCAACTCAACACGCAGCAAGGTGAGTACGTTATCCAAACGCTTCCCCGTGGAATAGCAAAGCAAAGTGTCGCGTGACGGGCTTCCTATTGCATTGCCCACCACCCTGCCCAAGCCGCTAGAAACGCCCCAGGAGCCGCCCGCCGGGCCGCACTTCACCTCAGCCGGCTGCGTTTGTTTTGCCAACTCGAGAGAACGTTTGTTCGGCCGGACGCTTGCAGGGTGTCAGCAACGACGCCTGAGAAAACATATCGGAAGGGTTGTTCGTTTGCTCTTCCCCGCCATCTGCAAAAACAAGGAATTTTTTACTCGTTATTAAAGCCCGCAACAGTCGTAAGTCTCACGTGCGTATTTCTACAGATGAAACCGCCGAACGGTGTATCGTACATTGCGCCTGCTCAAACCATTGTATTTCGTATTGCTTTATTTAAGGCACGAGCCGAAAACGTTATACGAACGCCCGGCAGGGGCACGCAGCCGATGGGCATTTTTAAATCGAACAAGCGCCACCTTTCGTCGCGACAGTCATTAACTCCCAACCGGAGAACAAACGAATCGTGATTGCACAACCAGACAGGCAAACCGTCGGAATGCCCGGGATTGGAGGCGGAGCGGTTGTTGATTCGCAGAGCAAACTTCGTTCGCGCCGCGGAGATCGATCGCGCGCTCCCGCCCTCCATTTGCATATTAATCAATGATAAACACCCCAATCTGCTTGCGCACTTGCGTTTCGCCGGAGATAAAACCAGTAATGAGGACGGCGGCTGGGCGGGAGGGGGTGGGGCGCCTGAAATGGGCAAGAGGCTAAAACATGCCAACTCACTAAGAGGAACTTTCGGCGATGGCTTGAGATTTCAAATGTTTTACATTTAAAGATTCCAGTTTCAAAATATAAAATCGTTTGATTTACAAGTACAAAATTCAACGGCTTTTGAAAGAAAACGATGAAATTAAAATTTGAATAAATAAATTGAACAAGTTTCTAATTTTTAAAGAAAATTCGTTATACTTCAAATTAATCTATACTTTTTGTAATAGTAAATAGTTTTGTAGGTGATATTGACGAATCTTTCAGCAAGAAAATGAAATATTGAGAAACCTTGATTAAAATTTAAAACTTCTACACATTCATTTCAAAGTATTTTATTACATTCATACGAGTTTGATATTTCATTAATTTTTGAAATAAAAATTATTGATTAGAAATTTCATAAAAAGCGGCAGCCTTTATTACCAGGAAGACCTAGGGTTCGAGCCCCGGCGGTGGCAGGATTTTCGTCACTATCTATATAGCTGGGTAGAGTTCTGTTCCTGTCAGAAAGAGAATTCCAGACGCTGGCTGCTCTGATCGATAGTTTTCCGTGGTTTCTCCGATGAACACCAGGCGAATGCCGGTGCAGTAACCAAACAAACGGGCCACGCGCGATCGTTTCTCCTCTCCTCACCCTATATGTACACACACTTACACGCACGTGCACTTCACTGCCACACATGTCCGGAGACTAGTCTGGCGCTTAGAGCTGGCCCCGGCTGGGGCGGTTCCCGGGCTGCTGGAGATACCTGATTGGCAAAACCCGAAAGTCCCCTCGAAGTGTAGGTCGGCGCCTGATTTCACCGGGGAAGATCACCGCCACCACGATAAAACATATACTACACTTACGGGACTTCTGGTTGAGGGGGGGGCGCTGTCCCTCTAGCCCAGATACCTGGAAGGGGAACCCTGGAAGCCGATGTGTGGGTTGGCGTCGGATATGATGTCGCAGCAGGGGAGGAACGCCGCCACCTCCCAGGATTTGCAATATGCTCTTCACTCACGGGATTAATGAGCAGAGGAGTCGACGCGCCTGGAAACACTAAATCTCCCCCTGTGGCGCTCTGCGAGCTTGCGGTCCGGAGGCGGCGACGGGGAGCGCTGGGCAGCGGCGGCCGCAGTCGGAACCCAATCATCTCCAGGCCGCCACCGCAAGCCAGCCCTGCGGCCAGCGCGGCGCGCGGCGCTGCGTAGGCGTCGGCGATTGGTCATCTTTGACGTTTAATGGGACGCAAATCCACTTACGCCGTCTGTCAGGGCTCAAGCGCGTGCGTCAGTATGTCTCTGTCAGGGGGGAGCACATGACGGATTTGCGACGGGTTAGTTTCAAATAAGTTGTTTTTTGAAAAAGGAAAAATGAAAAAGAACTTTGGGAAAAGCAAAAATGTCAAGGGATTTCAAATAAAAAGTGGGTTTTGATTTTATTAAAATTCTATGTTCGAAACAAATTTGCTTATCTCACAGACTTTTACTATCACATTAAATATTGCTTTTCCCTATGCAGGCGACTCTTGGTGTGAAATAAATTGGATCGCTTTGCTGATTTGCGGGTAAAGAAAACATTGGTGTAAACTGGCATGTAAATTAAATGTGTTTTCATATAATGACTTAAGGGAAAATGGCGCCCTATAGAATTTACAAGAACCCAGCAAAAGAGTACCCCGTAAGTGCACTACTGTTGGATGGGGAATTACCTACGAAATCTACATTAAAGATATTAGACTGAAGACATAAAATACGTAATATATACCATAATTGATAAATTGGTGCTCTTGCCATCCGCAACATACATTACGCTGCAACACACTTTACCGCTGTGCGTAATTCGGAGGAGGTGCAATATAAGGCCTTAAAAGTAAATTTCTGTCTCCCTGCAAAACAGGAGTTATGCTTTCTAAGCAGTTTTAGTCTACAAAATTAAATATTTTGTATGTTCATTTGCATTTTTGGATGGTTCCGCAACTTTGTAGTCCGTGTTGCCAGAATCGATGAAGATAGCTTCCAGTGTGAACCTTTTTTCACTTTTAAAACAACTATTTGTTATAAACAATTTTTTTATTTACAAATGATTCAAAACAAACTTCTATTTTTGGATTTTCGGAAGTGCTAGGATTGAGGAACTTACAGAGGAAATTGGAGGAACTTAGAATGTTTGAAGAATGAATGGGAAACATTTTTACGGAAATCATTTGCGAACCGTGTTCGGAACTTGCGGGATCATGTCAGGAAATTGCCATGTCACATGCTAAGAGATATGATTGATTGATTTTTTCGTGTTTCCGGGCTTTGGTCATTAGTCCCGTTAGTGTAGTGCATGTTCTTTTTCTCGTGAAATGGCGGTGATCTTCCCCCGCTGAATGGCGAGATCCGGCGCCGACCTACCGTCGGCTAGTGGGGTTTCCCCCTAACCAGGACTCTCCCACCAGCGGGACACCACCCCAATTGGGACAAGCTCTAAGCTGCCGACCGGTCTCCCAGAATATGTGGTAGTGTCGTGCATGTTAGTGTAAGTGTGTGTGTAAGGGGAGAGGATTGGACAAGGAAGAGGAAGGAAAGATCGCGCGCGGTCCGTGGCCCATTTGGTAGGATACTGCTCCGACATTCGGCTGGTGTTGATCGGAGAAACCACGGAAAACTACCGATCAGAGAGGCCGGCCGCTAGAATTCTCCTCCAGACAGCGACTGAATTCGACCTAGCTGAACAGCTAGTGTCGAAAATCGTGCCGCCGTCAGGACTCGAACCTAGGTCAGAGGCGCTGCAGTGACATCAGTTGATGCACTGAGCTACCGCTCCCGGTCTAAGAGGTATGGAGAACATGGGGGTAAAGAGAAAGGAGACATTCAGAGGAACATTCGGTGGACAGGTGCACCCGGAGTTATGCTTCATAAACTGAATTCTACAAAAGTCGACTTCTTTAAACCATCTCTTACACTTTTGGAGCTTAGCTCTTCCAGTATCACTTGAAAATCTTTAAGGCACTTTAAAATCTACAATTTTGCGAAAAAAATGAGTATTTTTTGTGTAATTCTGAGTGGAATATTGGCAAATTTAAAATGTTTTAAACAATTTATATTCTCAAAAACTGTTTTTCTTCAAAGTTTCTTCTCATATTTATAAAGAGACCGATTTTATACAAAATATGGTACTGGTCCCATTTTTAGCGAACCAAATTTTCGAACTATTTTCGAAAATTGCCAAAAGTTAACAACTCAAAACTACAATATTGAAGATAGAGATTTTTGTCTTACCCAAATTCTGTTCTAAAAAATGAGCTCTTTAAAAGTTTACGTGTATTTATTTAAAGAAACAAGTAGGTTTCGCGCGTTTTGTGCTTGAAATTAATGCAATTTGAAAATAAATTATCTCAAAAACCGCTCCAAATTTTTTTCATTTTTTTCACGTATGGAAGGAACGCTTAAACGAATGTCGCGTACCTCATTTTCATTGAACTATCTGTGTATTCAAAAAAAGGCGAGAAAGTATGTGCTATTGTAGCGCCACTAGTTTAAAAATGATTTCTAGAAAATCTTTTTGAATAAAAACGAAAAATTCTTCCCAGATATACTGTGAATATGGCGTCGTATAATAGTCTAAAATGCTTCAAATTGATAAAGCTACGACTTCCTTTGTGCGTGTGCAACGCTTTGCGACGGCGCCCGCTTTCGACGTCGACTGTGGGTTTCCGAATCCCGGGATTCCGGCGTCGTGCAGCGGCCCTCAGCGGCGCGTGGAGGAGGCGCCCTTGGGCCCTCCCCCCTCCCGCGCCCCGCGCCGCACGCGCCAGCGATCAAACGCCGCCCCGCGCGGCGAGGCGGGGCGCTGCGAGCCCTCGAAAGTTGGAATATAGCATGTCTCGCAAACAATGTAACAATCTTCTAGAGCCTGCAAGGGATTTGGAGTCGGTGTTTGCGAAGTAACACGTGGTAGGAAAGTTCATAAAGCGATGTTACAATTTTATTCTGGTTTGCCGCTGCGGGACCCACGAATGTTGAAATACAGGTTGTCTAGACACAATGTAACAATCTTCTAGAGTCTGTTAGGGATTTGAAGTCTGTGTTTGTTTGCCAAGCAACACGTGGTAGGCAATTTCACAAAACGATAGCGATATCGTTTCACTTTCCCCTGGTTTGGCGCTGCGGGCCCACGAAAGTTGTATACAGAATGTCTCAGAAACAATGTTGCAGAGCCTGTGAGGGATTTGAAGACGGTGTTTGTTTGCTAAGTAACACAAGGTAGGAAATTTCATACAACGATGTTACACAGGTTCCATTTTCATCGGGTTTGCTGCTGCGGGACCCACGAAAGTTGAAATACAAGATGTCTGGGGAAAATGTTACAAACTTCTAAATCCTTTAAGTGATTTAAAGATCATTGTTTGTCAAATAACTTGTGGTAACGATATTCCACTCGTTTTATTTGCTCCTGGTTGGCAGGCAACTCATCGTCCACTGGTGTTGGCAGGAATATACTCTGGTGCAGTCGATATGATTTCAAACCAGCACAAGACGAGCTGCCTAACAATCAGGAGCAAATGCCACTTTCGTAACTTCTTGAGATGAGATTTCCTACCATATGTTCACTAAGCAGAAGCGATCATGTTCGATCATCTTACAGGGCATATGACTCTTTAACATTCTTCTGGAGAACTCTGCGTAGGTAATTTTGTTTTCGTACCAATACCGATATTATTTACTGGAAAACAATATTATTAAGCGTTCACGCCCAGTGTATTAACTGGTGTATCAAAATCAGAAAAAGTCGACTAACTTTTTTGATCATTTAACAATTTAAACACCTTTTTGTCCCCTGTTGGCATTTTCTTAGACTCTAGTCGCAGTACCAATACTAACTAAACACTGACACTAAAGAAGTAAATACAAATTTGTTTCTTTTAGTTTTTGTTTATTGAAGAACTTTACACCTGATGCCAGTATTTTATCCTTAACCTCTGGGGAATACACCACATACCAGACTTTAACAGTTCAACTCTCTCTTCGAATCTGAGAAACAGTGTCACGAGACCTTGTGACTGAACACACACGAGAGTGAAGAGACAAACTCGTGTCCAGAGCGGATCCGCGACCGACCCTTCTGACAGAGTCGACGAATTTTAGTGGGCACGCGACCATCTCTGCCACCTTACCGGCCCTTCGTTCTCCTGTCAGAAACCGCATGACAGAGACATCCTCTACCCAACCCTTTTGCTTTGAATACTTCAAGCAGGGAATTTTAAAACTTTGAAGAACTGTCTCGTCTATCTCAGAGCCAGCATTGTCTACAGAAACTATCCGAGTTGTTCGAGACCCGAAGGTAGTGCATTTTCGACACTAGCTAGATAGCAAGGTCGAGTTCAACCGCTTTCTGGAGGAGAATTCTAGTGGCCGGCTGCTCTAATCGGTAGTTTTTCCGCGGTTTCTCCGATCAATATCGAGTGAAACCCGAAGCCGAACCTTAATAAAACTGGCCACAGACCGTGCACGATCTTTTATTCCTTTCCATTGTGTTGTCCTATCCTTTTTTACAAACACATATACTTATAAGCACTTCACTATCACATGACTTGACCGGGGCGGTGCCCCCCTGGGCAAAGACACCTGAGGGGGAGGGAAATGCCAGCAAGCCAACATAAGGTACAGGTCGGTGCTGAATCTCTCCATTCAGTAGGGGAGGAACACCGAGATCTCCGGTAATAAAGTCTAGTGACTACAGAAACGTGACTATTAAACATTTGAGCTCTTGGCAAACATCAATCAATCAATAACACCCATGATACCAAGGCTATCAAAAATGCTCCAAGGAAACCTAAATAAAACGTTTCACTTTTCATAATTTTTATATTCAAATACGATAACCTGGCAAAAATCTCTGCCGTGCTCAGGTGGAATATCAACCTAGCTTTCCTAAATTCCTACTGACGAGGTGTTTGTTCGAGACCTCTGGGGGGGCGTCCTTTTGTAACGCATCTCCAGATTAATCTAAGGAGGCTCGTAAAAGGGCCCTCAGCGTGGGAAGGCTATCATGTTTCCAATTAACCTTTGAATGGATTACCGTCTCGCCGAGGCGCTGCCCGCGGCGAGAGGCGGCGCGGGGGCGGCGCGGGGGCGGCGCGGGGGCGGCGCGGGGGCGGCTCGGGGGCGGCGCGGGGGCGACGCGGGGGCGGCGCGGGGGCGGCGCGGGGGCGGCGCGGGGGCGGCGCGGGGGCGGCGCGGGGGCGGCGCGGGGGCGGCGCGGGGGCGGCGCGGGGGCCGCGGGCACACGCCCCTCGGAGAAACCTGTCAAGGCGGATATTAATTTTCTGCACCTCCGCGCGGGATTACCGTTTGAACTCCACAGCCGCGCGCCGGAGAGAATCGGCGGCGCTGTTGCGAAGCGGGGATCGCTGCTTGGAGGGGGGGTGCGACGGGGCTGCGTGTGCTGCAGATGGGTAGAAGTCAGCGGCCATGGGAGGGTCAAGGCGTACAAGCAGGCCGCCAGAATTGGAAAAACCGTAGAGGACGGCTTCTGGAGGGCCGGGTGGAGGGTCCGAGAGACGATGAGTTTGGAACAGTTGAGCGTCGGGGGCAGAGAAAGGTTTCTGCAGTTGAGAGGAGTGCTGAGGGAGTGGCGACGTTGAGGCCAAAACGTGATAGTGATGAGTGAGGCAATATGTGATCTGAAGGGCGAGGGAATGGATACGGCAATGTGTGTGATGGAGAATCCATGGGTGAGGCGATGGGCATGGTGATGGGTGAGACACGCAATGGCATGGATTTGGCAATGTTTGAGGAGTTGGAGGAAGCAATGGGTGAGGCGATGGATGAGGAGGTGGGTAGGGTGATGGGTGGTGAGGCGATGGATGAGGTAATGGATATGGCAATGGGTGAGGAGATGATGTAGCCTTCGGCGAGGTGATGGATAGGGCGATGAGTAGGGTGCTGGGTAAGGCGATGGCTGAGGTAATGAGGTCAAGGTTAAGGAGACGGATGAGGCAATGTGGAAATGTGTGAGGGGATAGGGGAAGCCATTAATGAGGTGATGAGTGGAGCGGCGGAAGTCGCGATGGGTGAGGGAATTGATAATGCAGTGTGTGACGAGTTGAAGGAAGCCATGGGTAATGCGATGGGTGAGGCGAAGCCTGATTGGCTGTAAGCCTCGGTTATTGCCTAGTTTACAAACTTCAAGCACGTTCATTTTCTACTTTCTCGGCTTTACTTTTCCTGTACGTTAGTCAAACTACATTAAAAACTTTAATAATGCGTAATTCAGGAAAGTGACTAAAAATATCCACTTACAGCTCATCAAAAATGATGCTTTTTAAGTGTTCTTTCATCATTAGATAGAAGATAAATTGAAATATTTTAAGTAAAACGTTATTCAACAATTGTCGACGTTCCTTAAGAAGAATCTATTGCAGTGAAAAAGTTTCTAACGTCTATCAACATTCGAAACTTTTAATTTTTTAAATAATTGAATTCTTGAGTTTCTTTTATAAATTACTGTAGATTATGTGCATTTTCTTGGATTACGTACTATTAATTTTCGACTTCTTTCTGCTTACGGCTCTACGTTTAATGAAGAAAGTGAAAGATATCATGAAATGGTTTCCAAGAAAGTTTTCCATTTGTTTCTGAACGATTGGCCTCCGGTAGGACGGCGCCTCTTGCTGATTCTGCTCGCAGATCCACATTAAAGAAAGGGCGAACGATATCGATTTCCTTTGGAGATAAACATCGAACGATGTAATCACAGAGTTATCTTACTCTTTTTCTCCTCCAGCTGAGCAGCTATCTCCAAAAGCTTCTAGTACATTTGTGCTGAAAGGAGATGGGGGAGAAATTGCTATTGGTTTATTGGTGATTTGTCGTTTGCTTGTATTAAATAATAATTTTCGCCAAAACGAAGCCTCTAGTGTATTTCGGTAATTCGCTAACTGGCAGCAATATCAACACTATCATAGATGCACTATGTAACGAGTTGCGTACAAGTATTTTCAAGAAATATACAACTTTAAATCGTTGCATCAGTACATCAACATTCTCGGTTTTTGACCTCAATTATTTGAATTAAATTACATTGTTTACGTATTATACAAGAACACAAAGTATTTCCATCACTACTTTTTCTTTACAATTTATTTTTTTCTGTATTTTATTCGGACAAACAGAATCTTGAAATTATGTGTATCTAGTTTTGATTTCATTATTATTTTGATTCTTTATCTAATATATTCGTAATTGTATCTGCTTATTATGCAATCAATATCCTGTAGGCAATAAAAATGCAAGCTATTAAAAGATGCAAAAATCTACTGGTGTTAAAACATCACAAACGTTTCCAATGATTTCTAACTTTTGCAATTTTCAAAAATTCAGGTAGGATGTCTACAAAAATTATTGTTTTTGCTGATCAGCTATACAATTACGCTACTCGCTGATCAGTTCTACAAAACGTACTAATGAGCTGTGCATCATGTAGTATGGTGATTATTAACAATTTCAATTGCTGTTCTCCGCCTTCTGGCGAACAATTTGCAATCTCGCATTTCTTACGCGAGACTTCCTGTGTCCGGATTTACTGTAACAATAGTTCAATTATATGTATTAATTAAAAGCAAGCCTTCTGAATCACCCAAATGATAACAACTTCCCTGAAATCATGTCTTTAGTCCAGAATTTACAGTGTCTGTGTCTGTGTTCGCCTCCAACACACACACACTGAATAAAAAATTAAAATAGTGAAGCTGTTTTAGAGAAAAAATATAAGTTGCCTTAAATTCAAGCAGATATTACGCAGAAACCACAAGGTTTTTGAAAAACTGTTCAAGACCTTTTTTAATGGTCTGATTTCTAGAAATAATTTTGCTTATAACAAAAATCTCTATTATAACTGAACTTTTGCAACGTTATTTCTTGTCTTTTTCAAAAATATAATGTGCTAAAAATGGTTCCAGCACCAATATTTACCATCCTTTGCTACACATGAGAAAAAAATTAAAAAATGGAACTATTTTTAGATAAACAAATTATAAATGACTATATTTATTGCAAAATTACTGAAAAAATACTCAAATTTCGATAAATAGTTCACAACCTTACTTCAAGATCTACCTTTGAATAATACATTTAATTCAGGGGAAATCTATATCTTCAATAATGTAAGAAGACACAAAACATTTTAAACTTTTGCAATTTTCGAAAATTCAAAGATTTTGAAAATGTACGATGGGTTGTTTCAAACTCGTTTACTCTACACGCGAGGACAATTTTTAATGAAAAAATTCATAATTTTCTCAAAATGGACAGAAAATTTTGAAAAAATGATGACAAAATTTTGAAAAATGACATTGTTGAGGCTTCTGAAAATACTCCCTAAAATCTACATATCAGTTTCAAATACACAGGGTATCGATTTCGTTCAGATCGATTGGAAAATATATTTTTTTGAGAAAATAGTATGAACGGTTTATGTGCTAGTGTTATCCTCAGATATACCGACGTAGTCCGACAGACATTTTCCCGTAAAACAAATTTTTGGTATTAAGGTCCCATGAAACGTGAATTATGACTTCACAAAGGAAGAAGTTTACTCCATACAAAGTTCCTACAGCAATGCCAGGGCACCACAATACGAGTTTTGTCGAAAAATCGCCGATATTTTCCTCGTCATTACAATACTTTCTCTTAACTACGTACGTAGTACCGGCAAAGGTGGCTGATGTTACTCTAGGACCGATGATCAGAAGGAGTTTTGACAGTAGCTAGACAGCCCGAGTTCGAATTCTGAGGAAAATAGAGGATAGAATAAGGAAGGAGAAGGTATGATCGCCCGCGGGCCGTGGCCCGTTTGTTAGGGTACTGATCCGGCATTCGCTTAGCTTTGATGGGAGAAACCACGGAGAGCTAACGATCAGAGCAGCCGGCCGCAAGAATTCTCCTCCAGATAGCGGCTTCGATCTTGCTATGTAGCTAGTACCGAAAAATCCTGCCTCCGGCCGCAGTGGAACCCTAGATCCCTTCGATCAGAGGTAAGGCAGGGACAACAATTGATCCGGTGTCTCTATTCGACTTGAGCACCGGGTTCCTATAAATCACCCGGATTCCTTGCGGTCGGGGCGGTCGGGGCGGTCGGGGCGGTCGGGGCGGTCGGGGCGGTCGGGGCGGTCGGGGCGGTCGGGGCGGTCGGGGCGGTCGGGGCGGTCGGGGCGGTCGGGGCGGTCGGGGCGGTCGGGGCGGTCGGGGCGGTCGGGGCGGTCGGGGCGGTCGGGGGCGGTCGGGGCGGTCGGGGCGGTCGGGGCGGTCGGGGCGGTCAGCGGTCGGGGCGGTCAGGCGGTCGGGGCGGTCGGGGCGGCTTCTGGGGCGGTCGGGGCGGGGCTGGGGCGGTCGGGGCGGTCGGGGCGGTCGGGGCGGTCGGGGGCGGTCGGGGCGGTCGGGGTCGGGGCGGTCGGGCGGCCGGGGCGGCCGGGGCGGTCGGGGCGGGTCGGGGCGCGTCGGGGCGGTCGGGGCGGTCGGGGCGGTCGGGGCGGTCATGGCCGGGGCGGTCGGGGCGGTCGGGGCGGTCGGGGCGGTCGGGGCGGTCGTAATGGGGCGGTCGGGGCGGTCGTGGGGCGGCTGGGGCGGTCGGGGCGGTCGGGGGCGCGGTCGGGGCGCGGTCGGGGCGGTCGGGGCGGTCGGGGCGGTCGGGGGCGGTCGGGGCGGTCGGGGCGATCGGGGCGGTCGGGGGCGATCGGGGGTGGTCGGGGGTGGTCGGGGGTGGTCGGGGGTGGTCGGGGGTGGTCGGGGGCGGTCGGGGCGGTCCTTCGCGAGATGAGCTCGTAACGGCACCGTTGACAAGAAATAAATAGTTTGGGCTCCGACAGTCTGCGATAAATTTTCTAATATTCTCTTTAAGAATACATAACTTATTCGATTACATTTATTCGTTTTCGTCTTTAATATTATCACTTACCGTGTTGCAGCTTCACGGACTCCATCTATACTATCGATGAATCTGTGTAGTGTCAATACGACCTTCATTATTGTTACCATCATCACTTGCAGTCAGGATTGATATCGACAGAGAAGTAGCTCCCGTTATACAAGAACTTACACTGATAGCAAGATTCGTCTTGAGAGTCTATTATCATTCCAGGACAGTAGCCTCCTGCGAATGCTGCGCCCAGTCGGGTGGCCATACAGTCACCGTCGCACTCTCTGTATCGTCGCCGTGCCTGATCAAAGGCTGCGCCATCGAAAAGGCTTTCCCGGAAATGGCGAAGGAGAGGGTGAGGAGGCGAACGCGTTTGGCGGTTGGCGCAGGGGGAGGGCGCGCTCCGAAAGGGGTAGTGTTAGACCGAGGGTGGGGTACCAAGCTGTGCGAGGATAACGGTGGGAGGCGATGAAAGCTTGAAAAAAGTCAAAACAATCGGGACGGCGAGGTGGGGGCGTGGGGCGTGGAGCATGAGGCGTTGGACGACAGGCGAGGGGGCGAGAGGCTGAGGCATGGGGTGAGATGCGAGGGGATTGGGACGTGGGCCGGGGTGGCGTGGGGTGCGTGGGGGCATGGGGGGCGTGGGGCGCGTGGGGCGTGGAGCATTGGGCGTTGGACGACCGGTGGGGGGGGGGCGAGAGGCTTAGGCATGGGGTGAGATGCGAGAGGATTGGGGCGAGAGCAGGGAGGCGTAGCAAGGCAAGGGGTAAGTGGAGAGAGCTTCAAAATGTAAAATACAACTCAATCTAACCAAAATGGCCACCAAGATCTTTATTTACTTATTTATTTATTTACGTCAAAAAAGAATTAAAACTGTGTATGATTTACTATGGGAAGAAGTGAATATTGTGCACGTTTCCAAAATTCGTACACTAAGCCATATACTACTTGAATTTTGAAAAACAAACCCCGTTCCGATGTAATAAAATCTATTTCCAGGATAAATCAGCAATAAATTTTGGGCTCTTATCCATCATGTCCTTTGTCAAGGAATAATATTTCCTGACGCGACAACATGGAGGCGATCATTTGAATAACTATTGTGGCGTCATACAGTCGCCGTACACAGTAAATATTGGCTACGTGCATTTCATGCACAAGGAAGTAGGCTGCGACAGCGGGCAGCATGCAAGGGACGTCTCCCTGAACAAAGGGAGTCTATATTGGGACGGGAAATCCGGCTCTCACATAGGGCGAAGGGCAGGAAACCCCAGGGAGCTGCCCTGACGTTGCGTTGCCACGGGGCCAGATTTGTGAACCCCGAAGTTCGGCTGTCGGGTAAACGCGGCTGGCGGAAGCGGGAGATGACGCAGTTCCGTCAGCCGGCCCAGAATAAAAGCGCGCCCGCACACGACTCTTTCTTCTGATTCTCGAGCTCTGCGTGGGATGTCGTGTGAGGGTGCGCGGCGCGTGGCACGTCGGGTAGGCTACGGGGGCAAAGAGTCTGGAGCCGGCATGAATTCGTCGTGATTTAGAGAAGGGTGCATCACACCGCGGGAGTAAATCTTATCTGGCAAGCGTTTGTGGTGACCAGGTGAAGTTCCTCTTAGAAATAGGCTGTAGATATTGTAAATAGTAGATTCGGGTGTCGGAGGATATCTGTAATAAATATCAATATCACACTGTTCACGTCTGTTATTCATTGCTGAGGCAATGACGCCACACTATATTTCCCACTGAATTCTAGAAGACGAGCACAGATAATGAAGTTTCAATAATGTCCAGAAGCAAAACAAGGGGCCATCTCAGCATTTGCTCAATGGATCAGGGAAACTGGACGAAAAACCTGATCGAGATGTGGGTCATTGACCCGGAGGCTGCAGTGCAATACTTGTTACAGGTTGTTTACATTTATACAGTCCAAATGGTAAATAATGCATTAAACATCACTTTAAAATTAATGTTTATTTCCTTGTGGTGCTCAGTATAATCTCTAATTGTATAGAAACAGATATGCAGCAGAAACGATTTCACTTGGGATTTAAACTTTTCTATCGAATTTAATCGTTTAATGTTTTTTGAAAATATATTCCCGCCCTTAAGCAAATCATTTTTGACAAAAACCACTGATTCATAAATCAAGAGACAAGGCAAAGATAAAATTCCTAGTTTAATGAAGAGAGGCTTACAAGAATCACGTGGGTGGAATTTGGTTATTATTGGTAGAATTCTTTTTTGTAATCTAAAAGTCTAGGAGCTATAAGATGTATTTCCCCAGAATATTATGCCATATCTCAGACGGGAATGAACATTCGCGAAATATACACTACGAGCAGTATGAAGACTGACTGAATTTGAAAGAATTCTGAACGCGTAGCATAATGAACTTAATTTTGTGTTCAATTCTTCAATCTTCACACTCACCCCTGCGACCACTAATGCTAATCAATAGAATCATCAAATGGCTCCCTCTCAATAAATCAATCAGATACTTAGGACTGAAAATGGACACAAAACTCAATTGGAAGCAGCACGTATATCGGGAGCGGAAGCCCAGTGCATCAATTGATGTCACAGCAGCGCCTCTGACCGAGAGGGCTTAGGTTCGAGTCCCGACAGCGGCAGGATTTTCGACACTAGCTTTTCAGCTAGGTCGAATTCAGTCGCTGTCTGGAGGAGTATTCTAGCGGCCGGCTTCTCTGATCGGTAGTTTTCCGTGGTTTCTCCGATCAACAACAGGCGAATGCCGAAGCAGTAACCAAACGGGCCACGGACCGCGTGCGATCTTTCCTTCCTCTTCCTTGCCTTATCCTCTCCCCTTACACACACACACACACACACACACACACACACACACACACACACATGCACTACACTACCACATATTCCGGAACATCGGTCGGTAGCTTAGAACTTGTCCCGACTGGGGCGGTGCCCCGCTGGTGGGAGAGTCCTGGTTAGGGGGAAACCCCGCTAGCCGACGGTAGGTCGGCGCCGGAACTCGCCATCCAGCGGGGGAAGATCACCGCCTTCTCTCGAGGAAAAACATGCACTACACTAACGAGACTAATGACCTAATCTGTTGACGCTCCCGGAACCAATCAACCAAGCAGCACATAGATGCCAAAATCACTCAATTCAGAATCAAGTTAATACAATTAGTCATTAATGCACAGATCGAGACCATTATCATACAAGTCAGCATTACAAATATACAAAATAGAGACCCTTGCTACTATACGTCTGCTTAATTTGGTTAAATGCAGCAAAAAACAACCAAAGTAAACTTCAAATAATACAAAATCAATTTCTCAGAATTATTTCAAACGCTCACTGGTATGTCACCAATTAACAGTTACATAATGAATTCAATCTAGAGACTATAAATTATCATGTCACCTATCCAGGTACCAAATTCTTCTCAAACACATCCCAAATCCCTTCACTATCTGGTCATATACTCGGCAAAAACCCATCACATAAAATCAGAATTCAAAATAAGTTTTCGTTTCAAATTTTCGTTAAGGAATTAATTCTCCGAATTAGACCTTCGTATTATTTTTATGTTTTTATTTAAGTTAGCTATTAAGCCATCCAACAAATGTATAGTTAATTTAAACTGAGCTCTATATTCACCATCTTTGTAAATAAATGAAAAAGAAGTGGAGGGAGGCGAGAGGCCTGGGGGATGAGTGTAGGGCGAAGGGTGACGGACGTGGAGCGTGGCACCTGGTGCGACAAGCGAGGGGCGAGGGGCGTGGGACGAGGGGAGAGTAGCGAGGGGCGGGCGGGTGGGGGCGGGGATGACGGCGGATGAGGGGCGACCGCTGCGAGGCATGGGGCGAGGGGTAGGGGACGAGGAAGGAGGGCGGATGGTGAGGGGCAAGGGGCAGGGGACAGGGGCCGTGAGACCGGGAATGAGGGACATGGGCGATTGGTGAGGGGCGAGGGACGAGGAGGGAGGTACGAGGTGCGAGGTACGAGGTACGAGGTGCGAGGTACGAGGTACGAGGTACGAGGTGCGATGTACGAGGTGCGAGGTACGAGGTACGAGGTGCGAGGTACGAGGTGCGAGGTACGAGGGTGCGAGGTACGAGGTGCGAGGTTCGAGGTGCGAGGTACAAGGTACGAGGTGCGAGGTACGAGGTGCGAGGTACGAGGTGCGAGGTACGAGGTGCGAGGTGCGAGGTACGAGGTGCGAGGTACGAGGTACGAGGTGCGAGGTACGAGGTGCGAGGTACGAGGTGCGAGGTACGAGGTGCGAGGTACGAGGTACGAGGTGCGAGGTGTGTACGAGGTGCGAGGTGCGAGGTGCGAGGTACGAGGTGCGAGGTGCGAGGTACGAGGTGCGAGGTACGAGGTGCGAGGTACGATGTGCGAGGTACGATGTGCGAGGTAGGAGGAGGGAGGTAGGAGGAGGGAGGTAGGAGGAGGGAGGTAGGAGGAGCGACGAGGGCGGTGGGCGTGAATGGTAAGAGCCATTATCAGGGTCGTTGGGTCGCAGCGTTGGCAGTTCCACCTATATACGGCGGCTGTGTAGGCGGAGAGTCCATTTCTCGCTGAAGCGACACAGAATAATTATCGGAAAGCAAGTTTTCCGCCCTGATGAGCTGACCGCGCGTATAAAAATGAGTTTCTGCGCTGGGAGCTGGCAGAACTGAGATGAGAATTACTTGCTCATGGAACTTTGCTAACCCACTGTGTCGTTATATCTTAGACTTCCTTTTTCTGGGTCATCGTTGAATATTTTAGGCGAAAAACGATCATTTTATATGTAGAAAATCATTCACTAAAATACTACTTCCACCAACACCTACGCTCTTGAAACACTTGTGTTCACAGCAAATTATATAATCACTTGATACTTCTACCAAAACGATAGTTTTCTTTGATGAGTTCAGGAACGTGCAGTTTCTAGATACTAGATAGGTTATATGAGTTATATGTGCTTACATTTATCTTTTCTAGTACCTATAAATACTAGAACAGCTAAAATATTATACTTGAATACTAGTATACAAGTATTATACAGTAATCTAGTACTATAATCTAGGATTAGATAGAATATCTGCCAGGTTTTGCTTATGATTATATATATATATATATATATATATATATATATATATATATATATTCCTGGCTGATATGCATATGGATTGCGACCTTATCAAGAGTCCGCCGTCGGATATACATAATCACGAATTTGCTCAATGCTGGGGTCAGTAGTTCTCTGACTCAATGTGTGAATCATACTCTTTTCTCAACTTGCTTTCTCAACGATGTTGTACTTCGGCGAATTGTTTCCCAGTTAATCGAAAGAGTCAGATAAGTATTTGACTCTTTCGATGAACTGGGAAACAATTCGCCGAAGTCCAACATCGCGCCCGCGTTGTGCTGAAAGTCGTGTAGGATTTCAGAAGACATTCCCTAAAATAGAATTAACAAAACCCTGTTCTCTTTTACGGCAAACGGAGAACGGCGCAGCCATGTTTCCGTCACAACAGCCCAAACGACCTTCGGGAGAAATCGCTGAAGCTGGCCACAAGCCAAGTCACCTACGGCTGGCCATTGCGCGCAGCTGCACACTGAACCTACACCAGAAGAATACAAACATGGAATCAACCAACTCACGAACGAAAGTGCGGATACTTATTAACGTTCATTTGTGATGTTTACTCTTCCACAGCTAGCCAGGAAGGCACAGTACGTCCAAAACTATTAACAAAACATTTTTTTCGACAATTTTATATAATTAAAATGATCGCTGTTAATTCTTATTGACACCAAAATTATGTAGTCATCTTCTATTTTCTTCTTTGCTCAATAGTCTTACATTGTGAATATTATAAGCATTAATAACCCAGGTGTATTCATAATTTGAGACGATTTGCATCTTCTTCTAAAAGTGTAAGCGGCTACACGTCAGAGGTTCCTGCCGTTTCTGTAACGACGTTTCTGCGGATTAAGTGGAAACTGTGTGAAGAAGTCTGTTGATTCATACCTAAGTTGACGATGCATAAACATCTAACTTAAATGATTTCACACCTTTTTAATGAAAAAATGTCTCATACAATCGTAGCTTTTGCCCTTTGGATTGCTCTAGAAAGTATAACTTCGGCAATAAAAGGTGAAAACAGCATGTCCTTGCGCGCACAATCGTGAAGAGAATTAGCGCGCAGAAATAAATTAATCCGGGCACTAATGAATTAACTTAATAAGAACTTGCAACTTTTTTAACTTAAAGGCATTTTGATCGCTTTATCCGTTTTAGACATATTTACAAATGGATTTATTTCGTATTTTAGGGTCAGTTTACTCCCTCTTTCGCCAGCTAGCGGTTTTCCCAGGTTTGGGCACTGTTTTTTATTCATCATCACTCCTGGGGTAAGGGAGACATGTGGCCAGGATGTCACATTTCTATCAACATACCTAACTTACTTGGCCTGCCTGAGATTTTCTTCCGTCACACAGCTGTAAAACTTCGACGGTTTGTATTCGAAAGCTATAGCTTCATTTTCGCCCCGGCCACCTCTCAGAAAGCAATCACGCTGTTCACGATCCGCTCGAGGCGATCGTTTTAGGATTTTGATGCAAATTAACTCTGCTGTGAGCTGATTTTAGATGTGAAATACTCTTAAATTTGTTTCAACCGTTGTCATTAAAGTAACTAATTTTTTTATTAAAAATCCACATGCCTTGTTAGAAGCTTTGAATATTTTTTATAGCTGCATTACCTAAGTTATAATTTACTATCTGAACCCTGGCAATTGCAAGCACAAAAGGAAAAACTGTACAAAAGTCACAACATAAAAGTACAACATAACACTGTATGAAAAATCGAAAACTCCCGAAATATTTCCATGTTGATACTCATTTCCCCAAACTGGATTAAATAAGGGAATAAATAAGTTCTGGACAATAAAATGACTATTCGTGGTAAATATAAATATAAACATGTTTCTGGACATGTTTTATATTTATTCAAGATCTGTAATTTTAGAATATTGTAATGGACCACGTAGGATATCGTGTTATCTATCTTAATGTAAAAACTGAATGAATCACATTTAATTATAATCATTGAAATTTGTTTGCAAAGGGAACGTTTTAAACGATTCCTGGCCATTGCGTGAATATACTTCCACTAATATTTGCATTTAAAACCCCCTCAATCTTTGAACTTAAAAATTTAGGTATGTTCGCTTCCCTCACTTAAACCTCACACACAGTTTGCTCGGAATGGTCCTAGACCTTCTTGAAGATCTTGACATAACCAAACCAAAAGAAAAGACTTAAGATAAGCTTTCAATCTATTAATTTTTACATATTATTAAAGTTTTTGTTTATACTATAAAAGCTGTGAATAATATCAAGCAATATCACATCTAAGGCCACTGAATTTCATTTAATACGGAAATCGCGAATTTGGTTTACTGGAAAGCTCAAATTTATTTCAAAAGGAAAACACTAACACTATTATTATTATTATTATTATTATTATTATTATTATTATTATTATTATTATTATTATTATTATTATTATTATTATTATTATTATTATTATTATTACATTTCTGATGATCTCCGTAAGTTGTCCCAAGCATCGCGCCAGATAAGCCTCTTACTATTAATTAATTAAATTATCTGTTAATTCCAATTTCATTTTCCCTTCATCTAGTTTGCCACAAATTTGTGTAGCAAACGCATATCCTTTATTTGTCTCTTTGATACTACTCAATTAGTATTCTACGAAATTTCAGAATTCAAACGTGGAATTGAATTCCGTAATGCTGCATAAACGTCTATTTTTACGGTATTACTAGAAGTAAAACACTAAGGAGTGTATTCTTAGAATCGCCAAAGCACGCAACAGTCCTTTCCTTAAATTCTTTCATAAAAATAGTCAAAGCAACATTTCCTACTTACTCCCAATTTAACATTAACCAATCATCTTCTCTACGATGTTTCAAAATTGACAAGGTTGCCAGCCTAAGATGTAGAACATGGTTTGTAATGTGTGTTTGTTTCCTCATTTTCTCAAGTGCGTTGGTAATTGTTCGTGACACAGATTCGAGGTGCTTTACGTAAATGGAGATGGCCGAAGAGCGTAGACTCCTCGCTCCAAATTGAAAACGATTAGCTTGATTGATTAGTGATTGCGCGCGCACCAACTGCTGATCATTACTCCCGTAAGTGTAGTGCAAGATTGTATGGCGAAAAGTGGCGGTGACCCTCTACTGGATGGACAGATACGGCGCCGACTTACCCGTCGGCATTCAGGGTAGGTATCCAATATATACATACCCTGTATATATACCCAACCTGGTATCTCCCACCAGCGGGACACCGCTCCAGCCGAAACAAGCTGAAAGCTTGACTGGTCTCTCGACAAAAAAATCGCAGTTTAGTGCATGTAAGTGTATGGGAGTGTAAGTAAGGGATGGCAATAGGACAATAAAGAGGAAGGAAGAGGAAGGTCTGTAGCCCGATTTATGTAGAGTACTGCTACGGTATTTGCTTGCAGTTCATCAGAGAAATCACAGAAAAGTACCGATCAGAGGAGCCAGCCGCTAGAATTTACCTCCAGACAGCGGCCGAGTTCAATCCAGCTTTGTAGGTACTGTCTAAAATCCTGCCGCCGTCGAGAGTGGAAGCCTAGGACATCCCGATCTGATACACTGCAGTGACATCAATTGATGCCCTGAGCCACCTAAGCCGGTAAAATGCGTAGCGAAACGTCAACTGAGGTATACAGTAAGGTTAGGTTACGTGGCATCGGGTAAATCCGGGGTCGCTACCTAGTTCATTGCGATCAACCGGTCAATCGCAAAGATCAGACCACGGTGACAAAATATTATGGTGAAATTGCTCTGTAATAGACAGGTTTTCGGTGAATGTAAATGTCCGTTAATTACTCAGGCACACACAAAACATGATGTCAGACCCAAAGTCTCGACATATGTTTCTCTGTGTATATCGACGCGCCGAATCCGAATATGGTGAATTTTGCGCCTTCACACTCCAGTTTTTCCAGATTTAAAAAAACCTGAAAGGTGGAGGCGCAATTCGGATTTCAGATTCGCATTCATCGCGTCGACATACATGGAGGAAGAGGAGTCTAATCTCGGGTCTGAAAAAGTTTGGCTTGTGTAGAGTATGATGCTACAAGTTTGTCACGATTAAAAAAAACGGAGGAAAGTGGCGCAATTCTGGCTTCAAATTCGGATTCAGTACCATCCGGCTAATTCACGAATTAGATATCAACATTCACAGTTGACGTGGAAGAGAAGGGCACCGCGGCTGTCACCAGGACTGATGAGTTTGCTAGCTTTCGCCCGTGGGCGTGGGCGCGGGCGCGGGCGCGGGCACGGGCGCGCGGGGTGGTCCTATGGACCTGCGCGCTGCCCTCAGGCGATCACCCTCTGCCCGCCGCCCTGCACCCGCCCACCACCGCCCGCTCCCCTCCACCATCCCCTCGCCCTCCCGCGCATTGACCACAGCCTGGAAGGGGCGCGCCAAACTCGCTGCGGCCACGCGCTCGGACCCAGGGCTCTACCGGCTGCGAGCTCAGACCCAGCCCGTGTCTGTGCAGCGTCTCTGGCCTGGAGGTCCTGCGGATTTGCGACACTGGCTATATCGAACTCAACCGCTGTCTGGAGGAGAATTCTAGCGGCCGGCTGCTCTTATTGGTCGCTCTCCGTGGTTTCTCCCATCAACACCAGGCGAATGTCGGAGTAGTATCTTTACAAAACGACCACGAACCTCACGTAATCTTTCCTTTCTTTTCCTTGTCCTATCCTCAAAGTTTACTTACGCACACTTAAGGCCCATTCACAATGCAAACATAAGCATAAGCATGGCGTTAACATAAAAGTTAGGACTACGTCTACAAGTGGACTCATTCACAATGCGTTCGCATACGCATAACACGTAAGACGTTAACTTAAGAGCTTGCAAGCTTCAAGCTTCTGTGCTATGCTTATGTCAGACATAAGGAATGAGCCAATCACAGTTCGTTAACTCAAAATCGAGTATCGAAGTCGATCGTGTCGATTCGTGTGCTACGTCTCATAGCCAATAGAAACTCTTATTTTGCCTGTGTTTATGTTCGACATTGTGAATACGCCAACTCTTCGCTTGTGTTAATGTCTATGTCTATGTGTTATGCTTATGTTTGTGATTGCATTGTGAATGGGCCTTTACACTTGCATGCACTACACTACGGCACTTGTCGGGAGTTCCGAACTTGGGAGCTTAGAGCTTGTCCCGACTGGGGTGATGTCCTCGGAGGGGAAATCCCTCGCAAGCCGAAATGTATAGGGGCTGCCGCTAGAGAATGGCCCCCTGACTCATAGCCGCGCGCTGGGCGACACATTGTGCGCATGCGCAGCTGGTACTCTCTTATTCCTAAACTAAGAATATATTTCTCCGATCTCTCTCCGTCACGGAGAGTCTACGTGTCATTTCCTCAGGGAGTCTCTCGTGTTGTTCAAGAGATAGTCGTGATGTGCCAAAATATTAACTCTAGGAAATCGAGACGAAAGTCAGTTTTTTACTTCGACACTTAGTGTAAGTTGGTTTATATTTCTCTCCAAATTCCGTGGAAAAATCTCTAGTGACGATCCCTCTAGGTCGGCGTCGGATCCAGTCGGAGCGACGTGTCACCTTCCGGAATAAAACATAACTAAATTTAACGACTATATTTATGACTAGGAGCCGATTTTGATGTACTAAATCATCGCCAAAATTGATCAATAAAATACTCTTAAAATATTTTAAAATGCCCTAAAAGCAAAGAAAATTACTTAAAAAATGTTATCAAAACCAATTCAACTCAAGTTCTTGGATTTGTTATTGATGTAATCGAGGCTTTTTTTCGCGCAAGTGAGCTCAATTTGCAAACTTTTGGTTTGGACTGTTCTTTACCAGGAAATATCTGTCTTTAGTTATCCCGAAATCCGCCTAACCGACAATGACACTATAAAGGTCTCAGAAACCTTAAATTACATACCCACAACGGTTGGCATTGTCATTTCAGTGAAGAAATCGAATAGACTACTACTAATTCTGTCGAGAACTTTGTTGAATCTCGTAAATATTTCTTGTAGCAAGTATCGTGAATATAGTATTAAAATCGAGTAAATCAGCGAAAAATTCTAAAAAAAAATTACGAAAAAGGTATATAACGATTTAACAGGAAAATCGACGAAAAATGCAAAAAAAGCTATGTAAAAATGGACCATTTTTTTGTTACAACATAAACTTAACATCTACACTAAAAGTCATTGTTTTAAAGTGAAAAAAATGACTTTTAATTAAAATCTGCTCCCAATTTATGGCCATAGCAACTCCCTCTCATTGCATTGACGTGCACAATCAATCAACCAATGACACCCCCCCCCCAGTGTTCATTCTCCCCTTCGCTGCTACCACACGAAGCGATGCTCATCTTTATTTTATTGTTCACTGCCATCCCCCGACATTGACTGCTATAGGCTACGTGTGCGAAGTTCTTTGTGCTTGAAAATATTTTTTCAAAGATCGTGTATAAGAAAAAATTTCTGTTAAATGTGTAACGTTTTTGGTTTTTTTCTGGTACTTTGATGGAACATTCAAACAGCTATCTTTTTAAACACACTTTCATTTGTTTCCTTTTCATCTAATTATGTATCGTATTCGTATTTTCCGTACAAATACGTATATACAGAGTAATATATGTAGTATAGAGAAAGTTATGTAATTCTGCGGTAAATCGATTTCGAGATTTCAACGGATATACACGTTTTGGCGTCCCCTGATACCGAAAAAGTAATTTTTTCACAAACGTGCGTCCGTCCGTCCGTCTGATTGTCAGCCTGTCTGCCTGGTGTATGTGAACAACACTATGACCTACACTATGCATTTAATTTTTTTCCAAACTGAATAAACTCCTGTCGATCTAGCCTGAGTCGAAGCTCTGCCATTTTGACAAACTTTCATTATTTTTTGAGGGGACTTTACATGAAACCCCCTGGATATTTTCAAAATGTTCACAAAAATGACTGCAATTTTTTTCGTTAAATTTCTTGTAAGAATAGAGTGAAATACTCTTATAAAGCTAGCGTAGGTCTGTTTTCCACAGTTGACTCTGAATTTTCCATAATTGCCAAAGTTTGACTTTTTTCGACGTCTTCCTACAATTACAAAATTGAAGATAGAAGTTTTTCCATCAAACGAATTTTTTGTCCGTAATTAGTTATTTCATTAAGATCATGTTTTTTGAAAGTTTTAGTAGTTTTTGTGCAATAGTGCGTGCAATATTTGCATTTTTTTTAAATACAATAAGATTTTCTCAAAAACTGCTCCAATTTTTTTAAACTTTTAGTAGGGATAGTGATAAATACACTCTATTTACTCTAAACGCCATATTAGTCTATTCTTTCGTTTTTTCAAAAAATACAAATATGTATTTTTTTTACTTGTCTCCCACGTCGTTAATATTTACTTTAGCGACGATTTGTCCACATTATTGTATTTACAAGTACATTCGCCATATATTACGAGGCTTTACTCTTCTTTAATATTTTCAAAGTAATATTTCGGTTTAACTTTTCGGACACCGAAAAATTAAGAAAATGTAAAAAAGAAATATAGTTTGGGTGGCGATAGATGGTAATGAATGATATGGAATGAATAATATATTCATTTGGAAATATTCCCCGCAGTTAGAAATTTTAAGTTTAGAATATTCGAGTGAACCATCAAAAATTCTATATATTTATGTCTATTAGACTTCCACAATTTTGTATGATATACGAGTTCTGTTTTTACTGCGTTGAAATCTCTCATTTACTTCGGGACATTAAGTGCACGAACGAGTGGTCTGGTTTGAATGGCTGTCATTCGCGAATTCACTCTAATGTTCCCGTCACCTTCCCTCCCACGCTCGTATTCTTGCCTGTGCATTCGCCACCCACATCAGCACCGCTCGCCCGCAAGCTCCGCGGCCGCGAGCGCGTCTGCACGCCAGCACCAGCTGCCTGGGGTCAGCACGCGTCTGTCCCTCGCGTCGCGTCGCGTCGCGTCGTGTCGCATCGCATCGCATCGCATCGCATCGCGTCGCATCACATCGCATCGCATCGCATCGCATCGCATCGCATCGCATCGCATCGCATCGCATCGCATCGCATCGCATCGCATCGCATCGCGTCGCATCGTGTCGCGTCGCGTCGCGTCGCGTCGCATCGCATCGCATCGCATCGCATCGCATCGCATCGCATCGCATCGCGTCGCATCGCGTCGCATCGCATCGCATCGCATCGCATCGCGTCGTGTCGCGTCGCGTCGCATAGCATCGCATCGTGTCGCGTCCCGTCGCGTCGCGTCGTGTCGCATGGCATCGCATCGCATCGCAGCGTACTAAGTCGCGTCTCGCATCGCGTTGCACGATGGCCTGAACACGGCCGAAATCCGCACAGAAGCACCAGTATTTTATATTTGTAAAACAATTATTTGTTGACAAACATCAATTCTCGATACTTCAAATTACTTAAAACTAGGAGAAATAATAATTCGTATCAACGTTTGCAGCCATACGACACACTCAGAGTCAGGCATTTTGGCCGAGAAAAAAATTCAACCACTCAAGATGTGAAAATACACCTATCTTTCATTACTTATAACTTTTTTCTTAATGAACATTTCAATTTTCCAAAATCATACGTGATTTCGTATCCACTTCTGAATTTCCAAATACATTAAAGTTTTTGAAGTGTTACTTATTTTTCATGTGAATTAAGCTATGAGGCTAAATTGCTATTGTTTTAACTAAGTAAATGTTCACAGGCATATAAAAACACCAAAACCACTCTCAGTGAAAATTTTGAGATATATATATATATATATATATATATATATATATATATATATATATATATATGTAATAATATACATAATAATATATTAATATATATATATATATATATATATATATATATATATATATATATAATTAAGTCAACATCATTGAACATTTTTTCGTTGAGATCAGCTGCCCTGGCCCTTCCCTCCCACGCTCGTATTCTTGCCTGTGCATTCGCCCCCCACATCAACACCGCTCGCCCGCACGCTCCGCGGCCGCGGTCGCGTCGCGTCGCGTCGCGTCGCGTCGCGTCGCGTCGCGTCGCGTCGCATCGCATCGCATCGCATCGCGATGGCCTGTCCCCCTCAAGCGGAGCTGTGCGAAGAAGGGGGTGGGGTCGGCGGCAGGCTGAAGCCCCAGCCCTCCCCTCGCTCCCTGCGACTTCCCCGCCACTCAACCCCACCCCGCGCGTCAACAGGGCGTCCACGCACGAGCCCCGCCGGCTAAGCGACCAAAACACACTGCGAGAACTTCCACGCAGACATTCCAATGAAACATTAAACACTCGGGGAAACTGCTCCGGTCGCCACTTCAGTATCGAAACGCTCGCTCCCAAGCGAGTCTCGTAAAACCTCTCGTAAATCCGAGTCTTGCTTTACGTCTGCAGTTATTTTGCCAATAATTTTTCGCTCCCTGATATTAAAAGGAATGGTCTTTCAGACATGGTTATACATCAATAACTTGCTTATGTTATATTCAAATCTCGAATCTCGGTTTGTGAATTTGTGAGGGTTAAAGAATGAATGAAGTAGTTACAATAAAACACGAATGCGTCCCATCAGAATAGAAATAAAGGTGTTGAATGAGCCGTCCTCGAAATTGGGACACCTCGTATTGCTGCATTTTTATTTAATTTGGTGTATTTTAATTAGACTTCTTCTTCTTCGTCTTCAGTTGTACAACCCAGACTCAGACCACAGCCGCTTCCGATGCTCGTTCAAAGTTCCGTACGCCATTGGAATGACCCAAACGAGAGTAGGTTGTCAAACGATATCTCGACCTTGAGAATGGAAACGAGAAGGTAGAGCCGCGCGCGGTTCGCGGACCCTTTTCTAAGGTGCTGCTACGGCAATAGCTAGGAAATATTCAAGAAAACCACGGATACCACTGAATAAACTAATTGGCTGATAAATTATATTCTGGCAGACTCCACAAACCCCCTCCATGTTTACCAGTACCATAAATACCAGTCAAATCTCCGGTCCATGGCGAAAATCGAACCAACGACTTCCAATGAGCGGCAAGCCGAGCCATAAGTGCCCCTGCACACGAGCGTTGCGTTGACACGCGATAACTAACGCGCATTGTAGAATAAGACTATCTTATGCGAAACGGCACACGAGCGCTTTGGCCGTTGTGCATTCGATACAGTGTTAATCTATGACGCGCGTTAAACGCGAGTCAACGTAACTCTCGTGTGACACAGGCGGTGCCTTGATGCTCACCGGCACCGGCCGTCTAAGAGCCCAAACACGCCTCGTCCGTCGCTGCCCGCTGCACCCGAACTTGTCAGCCCGCCCAACCCCAGTCACGCCACACCCCATACCCTAGCACATACTCCATGCCCCACGCCACGCCCCACGCCACGCCCCACGCCACGCCCCACGCCACGCCCCACGCCACGCCCCACGCCACGCCCCACGCCACGCCCCACGCCACGCCCCACGCCACGCCCCACGCCACGCCCCACGCCACGCCCCACGCCACGCCCCACGCCACGCCCCACGCCACGCCCCACGCCACGCTCCTCCCCGCAACGCGCCCCACCTTACAGCGTGCACCGCTCCGCGCTCTCTGCTCTCGCCACCTCCTACGTCTAGACTTGTTTTTCTCCTCCGCCTGCGCCCCAGTCTCTTTAAAGCGCCGCTGCGCCGATGTTTTGTGAGCTTCCCCGGGCGCCTCGCCGCAACCCGGATTTCTTGCCAATTACAAAGTTTACGCGTCGTTTTTGCCGGGCGTTTTTGTTGGGGCGGGAATTATTGAGATGTATCAATGCTTTGTCGCTCGGGAGTTAACGAGACTTCCTGGAAAACGCTAAGAGACGCCGTTAATGAATACGCGAGGTCTCTCCACGTGGCGACGGCTGCTCTTTGCTCTCGTGCGGCGCTGAGTCCATAAAGGAGGGCGGCAGCGCCATCCGCCCCCCCCCCCCGCGCGTCACGTGCACTCGCGGATGCCACATGGACAGCGCGCACAAAGGATGGCCTTTTAGTGTTTGCAGAACGGCAGCAAACCGAGACCACCTTTGTCCCGGACCATTACGCCGCGAATGGATTTTAAACGCCAGTCGCCCGTCCAGCGGGCAATTTCACACTGCAGCAGCGCATTGGGAGGGTGCGACGTGGCGGGGGATGCGTCCTGGAGGACGGTGTGGGGCGGGGTTAACGATGGGAGGCTGTTGTGGAACTGATAAAAGGTTTACTTAGATCATTGGACTTAATGGCGTCTTCATCCGTTGGAAAATGCTGACGTGCTCCGCTATCAGTTACATCACTGCCCTTCGACACGCCTCACCGACACGTGCCTCACCGACACGTGCCTCACCGACACGTGCCTCACCGACACGTGCCTCACCGACACGTGCCTCACCGACACGTGCCTCACCGACACGTGCATCACCGACACGTGCCTCACCGACATGTGCCTCACCGACACGTGCCTCACCGACACGTGCCTCACCGACACGTGTCTCACCGACACGTGCCTCACCGACACGTGCCTTACCGACACGTGCCTCACCGACACTTGCCTCAGCCTCCCACTGCTTCACTCCGTTGAGGTTCGTAAACCTGCTGCGGCTCTGAACTTCCATAGCTGTCTGTACCCCATGGTTCCGTAACGACACTTGGAACCGATTAGAATTGAGTAAAGTTGACGGACTGGAGTAATACACATCGTCCTCCATAAAGCCACTAAGAGATTTTTATTCCCCTTATTCGCAGACAGATACAATCGCCAAACCAACAACTAATCTGGATGGGGAGAGAAAAAGGTACTTTCATTAGGTGAACATTTTTGGGGATGTCCCAACCATGCCACTTCGTAGAAAGCTACAACCGGCTAAGTCCGCGTTAGGTATGTTCACTCTTAGACTAATCGTGATGAAAAGAAATGCACGTGATTAATACACCATCTTATTGTTTGTTTGGATTTGCGGGTGTGTACGTGTAACGTTTCGCTTCTGAAAATAGTTCTTGTCGAAATTAGAAATTTCTTTGTTGAATTGCAAGTTTTAAAATACAGAAAGGATTTACAGAAAGAAAAACTGGTAGAATCCAGAGAACAGTTTCTGGGAACTCTGATAGGGCCATGATTTTGAAATATACCGATGGCGAAGGCGTAGAGAAATGGCGGCGAAGAAACCTTTCACCCATCGTCTGGTGCTCACAGCTTTGTCGGTGGTTGTCTCATCACAAAAGTTCCTAACGGAGCGCTCGTGGGGTTCCGTGAGTAATAGAACAGCCAGATCTCTTCGATTAGTGCGCCAAACTCGGCGTAGCATTTTTTTAATAATTTTAATTTTTGGGCGTACCTAGATTGATTGATTGATTTTTTCATGTTTCCGGGCGCGTCAACTACTACGGTCATTAGTCCCATTAGTGTAGTGCATGTTTCTTCTCGGGAGATGGCGGTGATCTTTCCCCGCTGGATGGCGAGATCCGGCGCCGACCTACCGTCGGCTAGTGGGGGTTCCCCCTAACCTGGACTCTCCCACCAGCGGGGCACCGCCCCAGCCGGGACAAGCTCTAAGCTCCCGACCGATCTCCCGAAGTGTGTGTGTAAGGGGAGAGGATAGGACAAGGAAGAGGAAGGACAGATCGCGCGCGGTCCGTGGTCCGTTTGGGTACTGCTCCGGCATTCGTCTGGTGTTGATCGGAGAAACCACGGAAAACTACCGATCAGAGCAGCCGGCCGCTAGAATTCTCCTCCAGACAGCAGTTGAATTCGACCTAGCTGAAAAGCTAGTGTCGAAAATCCTGCCGCCGTCAGGACTCGAACCTAGGACCTCCCGGTTAGAGGCGCTGCAGTGACATCAGTTGATGCACTGAGCTACCGCTACCGGTGCGTACCTAGAATTTTGTTCGTGTACACCAGTAGCAATCGCAGCAATCGGCCAAAGTGGTTAGTAGTCGCCGATGAATAATACGCTTCTTCGTTTACATCAGGATCATTCTAAGGCTGAGCAAAGGTGAGATGTGGCATCGAGAAGCGGTGTTCGGAAGATGTCGAAGCGGGACGCGCGCGCCCGAAAAGCGAAATGGACTGAAAGCGGCGCTGCGGCGCGACGAGTCACAAACCGTCGCAAGTGGAGGGGGAGGGGGTGACGCGAGGTGACATGCGGTGGAAGGGGAAGGCAGGGGAGGGGAACCGGTGAGTGAGTGAGGGAGGGAGGGAAGGTTGGGTGGGAGAGGGGGCGTGGAGGAGGGGGTGGGGAGGAGGGGGAAGGGAGGGGGAAGGGAGGGGAGAGGAGGGGGCTCCTGTGGATGTCGTCTGCACCCGCTCGCGCCCCGCGAGGCGGCACCGCGCCTTGTAATTGAAATTTTAATCGAGTATCGGCCATTCGCGACCCGCCATGAATAATGGATGCTTTCAATCGAGGCCAGTGGGTTTAGGGCGTCGCGGCGAGCCCCTTGCCGAGGGTTAAAAGCCCTCGTGAAGGCTGCGCGCCGACCGGAGGACTCAGGGGTGTGGTAGTAAACAAAGGCGGTTCCTTAAGTGTTTGAACGAATATCTGAAGCTAATATCATTATATACAGGATGACCGGAGAGAAATAATGAACATCGGAAATAAGCTCTTAAGTTAATTTTTAGCATATATTGTCTAATAAACTCTTTGAAGATTCCGAATGGCTGAACCGCAAAAAGCACTCAAAAGTTGGTTAGAAAAATATTTTCTATGCAAAAATTTGAATTTCAGAAAAATATAAACACTTCAGAAACCTGTAATTTTTTTATTATTTACAGAAGAAATTAATATATTTGTTTATAAAGAAAAAATAACACAGAAATAAAAACTCCCAATTTTCACAATTAACTTCCTGTGTTACTCTTCCTTTATGGTCGTCTTTATTCCGCTGGAAAATGGGACATTTATCATTTTCGGAAATTTTAATAACCGTTTTATCGTTATGTAGTGTTCTCAACAACTGATCTTGGACAGCGATTACTCGTACAACTGCTTCCGATTTTGGTTTCTTTTAACCCACATAAATAACTTGTATTTATTGATTTTTATTTATTGATATTTATTTATTTATTGCTCTTTGTTCATTATGTTAAGATATTGTAGATGAAATCTTACCACGGCTTCATTACCTTTTTTTGTGTCTCACATTTTATGCTAAGTAGCATCAGAAATTCAGTGTCTGTCTTATTCTGCGTGTCTTGCATAGTTTTCTCCGCAATGCTTTTTGTGACACTTACGGTGTCTCTGTTTCCCATTCTTCGGTCAGATGTCATGACCTGCCTCATTAGTGGGTCACTTCGATGACTGACTACATATTTTCCCATCCCTACTATGACATTGTGCCGAGAGGCTTCAATTTGCCTGAAGCCTCGTTCCCTTTCGTACGCGACGTGAAGTCTATTTACATCATCGAGGGTGAGCGACATGATGCATTGAAAGCAGTTTTCTGTTCTTTTTGTTATGGTTTTTTTTCCCCTATGGCTTTTATCCAGCCGACAGCCGGTTGCCCTTTACGTCCCGAAGGGACGCATATTCGACCATACACTAGACAAACATTTGCGGGCTCCTCTGATCTGAGGTCAGCAGAACGCGAGGCCCTCCGCGGCAACACACACAAAGTCAAGGGACAAACAGCCATGACCAAGGCGGGACTCGAACCCGCGACCCGTCGGACCGAAGCGCTGAGTCGGTACTTGCTCTTAGCCACCTCGGCCATCCAGGTCGGCTTTTCGTTATTGTAATTATTATTATAATTGCAGATCATGATGATATAACAAGAGATTTGCTCTTCGCGGTATTTTAAACTTCTTGACGAATACAGGGGAACCAACTTCTAAACAAAAGTTCACTTTCTTGGCTAATATATTACGCATTATGACACCATGTACACAGAATGCTCATTCAGTATTATTAAGACATGATTAATTTCTTTAATGAACAGTAAATCTTTTAAAGTTGCAAGGTTTGGACAAACGTCAAAGCATTGAACTTTAATCAATAGTCGCCATTCCGTAACAAAAATTGCAAGTACAATCTTGTTTCTGCGCTCGTAATTTTCCGCCCCCTGTTGGGTACAAATATAATTGAACTATGAACAGAATTTGTCAATTCGACGTGGCCAACTTCATGAAAGTCCGATTCCATATTAATACAATATGTGCGGCAAATTAATTTATAATTCTGCGAGGGAGTGCTAAAAGTCAGTCGTGACAGCGGCTACGATCGTATTTCATAGAACGAGAGCAAAAAGGATGCTCCTCATTTCGTTCGCGTGCAATTTGAACTCAGCGGCGTGGCACCGCGTGATTATCCGACGCGGGTTTTAATCCGCGGCTGCGGCACGCGCCAGGCGGCCACCGCCCGCGACCGCAGCGCTCGCGGCCGGCGCCCGCACTACGGCGGTCGGCTCCGATTTCAAAGTGCGATACACCTCCCTCCGCGCAACGGCCCCCGAATAAACTGTAATTCGGGTGGCTGGCGATTTTGGCGTTGCATTTACTGTTAAGCTCGGCTTTTCCCGTAAATCCTTTGATGCTGTTCGCTTTTTAAGCATTAAAGACGAATCATGATAGCCGTAACAGATGGACGCATATGAAAACGAAATCGATACTTGCAGACTACCACAGATTCGGGTACGGAAATTTCACGCTGAATTGATGAGAGAAAGGGAATACCTATTGACTTGGTATAACTTAACAGATCTGTATGAAATTCACTTTTTAAATCATGTTCTCCAGTTATGAGAGGTATCTGAGAATTCTATTGAATTTTGAATTCTTATGAATAAATTCTATTGATTCTTTTTTTGATATCAGCGACCTCTCATTCAGCTAAAAGCAAATTTCAATAGAACTTCCCTTTTAAAGCGAGGTGTTACGCAACCGTGTAAGGAGAAACTCGAAAGTAAGAGACACTTAAAATTCCGAAGAACGGGCAGCAGAAGTAAAGAGATTACTGAAGTAGAATATATGCAACACTTAGTATGCCAGTATTTCGAATTACATTTATTTTCCTTTTAATAGCTGTCGCAAATTATTTAAATCAATTCTCTGCTCTCTTCAGGAAATCATAGAATACGCAGAACATTGAATAAAATGTTATTCAATTATGACAGAATTATATATAATGTTAAATACAATTGTATATAAAAATATGTTCTATACAGTATTTGAAAGTATTATGAATATATATATATATATATATATATATATATATATATATATATATATATATAAAGTATTTGAAATAAATGTTTGTACAATTTTTTTCTAACCCTCTCAACACATAAGCATTCAGAGTCTATTAATACTCAGAAATGGAAATACGATGCTTAAGAGCAGCTTTTTTTGAATGAATGAACTTTGAATGAATTTCGCCGCCTGTGTGTAACTGTTGCCGACGCATTCTCTCCGTGTGTGCCGTTTGCAGCGATGCAGCGCCCCGCCCCGCCCACGCGTCGCGGAGACGCCGCCGCCGCTGTGTTGATTCTTTGATGAGTTTCTGTTTCAAGGCGCATCAACTGCTACGACCGGCTTAGGTCGCTCAGGGAATCAACTGATGTCACTGTAGAGCCTCTGACCGGGAGGGCCTGGGGTTCCACTCCCCACAGTGGCAGGATTTTCGACAATAGCCACCGAGCTAAGTCGAATTCAACCGCTGTCTGGAGGAGCTTTCTAGTGGCCAACTGCTCTGATCGGTAGTTTTCCGTGATTTCTTTTATCCACACTAGGCGAATAACAGTGAAATACCCTAACAAACGGACCAAGGCTCGCGCGCGATCTTTCCTTCCTCGCGGGCGAAGATCACAACCACCTCCCGCAATATACATGCATTACATTTATGGGACTAATGACGTCAGCAGTTGAAACCCCATCTGGGTCAAATTCAAAGCTCTCGTTCACAGAGCTTTGCGATATGTGAAAATGTATGTCATGGTTTGTGTGTAAGGGGCGAGCAGACAAGGATGCGTAATAAACGAGTACTGTTCCGCCATTCGTCTGGTACTGATCGGAGACACCATGGAAAACTACTGATCAGAGCAGCCGGCCGCAACGTTCTCCATCAGACACCGGCTGAGTTTGACCAGCTATACATGATGTTAATTTATTTTTCTACTTCCGTGAACAGGCTAGCAGATTACGATATTTTGAGGCAAATATTCCTCTTTCACTATTTCTAAAGATCATTCCTTATTGACAAAAACCAGTGGTATTTGAATTGAGACATGAATTGCGACCGTTGCTGTTTATCCTCGACTGTAGTTCGGGTAACCTCAGAGTATGACGCAGGCGCAAACTCAGCAAGTTTGAGCAGCGCGTTCTAGGAGGAATTCGCTTGGTCGGCGAAGGAGCATTCTCCGACCTTTCGTAGTATTTGTCATTACAGTTCCCTGCAGCTTGACGGTATTGTCCATTTTAACATGGAAGAGAATACCTCACGTTCCGAGAATTCGGAGACATGGTAGAACTGCTCGGCGAATGGCTTGCCAACGCCAACGAAGCTAGCCCAGTTTATCGGGAAGGATTCCACGAACCTCCCTTGCCTTGTGCTCATGCAATTCGCAGCGCTTTGAACACACTTGTTGAGACGAAACGCGTTGTCCGTTCATCTGCTGATTCATGTCGCCCGCGCGATGTTTTAGTTTTGGAGGCTATTTTGAACGTTGCAACTGCTAGAACACGGCAAGTGGGGCGTTTTACAAGGACGCATCATTAGCGCATATGAAATGCTCTAAAAGATTAAGGATATAAGCCATACCATGACGTAGCACTTGAGAGAAGTACTTGAACCAACTCTAGTGTCATTCTGTGCTTCTTAAGCAGAACGATGGTAACTCATCGTTCCTGAAATACAAGATATATATAGTATATATATATATATATATATATATATATATATATATATATATATATATTCTTTTCCTGTACAATATTTGATTTCTATATGCTCTTAGAAATCAAATAACTTTAAAAATCTCTATTTGACCAAAATGCAGATTTTTACTTCAGATGTATCTTCACAAGAACTTGATGATTTGGTTAATAATTCTTTTGGAAATGAGTCACAAATGTATGTTCTAGGGAATGAACTAGAATAGTAAAGCTACTGTAAAAACTAGAGTCCGGATTTGATTATTTCTGAAAAAATAATTATTTAAAATTTATTCTGGTCATTTTAGTTCATTTATGGGAACTTTTAGTGGCACATTAACTCTTCTAGTTCATTCTCTAGAGCAAATCATGGGTGTTATGCTCCAAAAAGAATTTCTTCATTACGTTTTTATAGTTTATGATTTATGATGTTTGACATGCATGAATGTGCTGAAAATGTCCAATTCGGGAAAATGCATCTGAAGTTCACTAACTAAAGGCTTGACAGTTGACACTCGCTTCCAAACAAAATATTTGCTTAAAAGTAAGAAACGTAGAAAGAAATAGTTTGAAGTATTTAAAAGAGAATGAAACAGAGCATACGGAACAATAAAAATTGAAATCTGAAATATCCCGATTTTTCCTCGCTTTGTGGTAGACAGCCACAGGCTCACGCTGATCGCGAGCCATCAACGCCCCCTCCCCCGCCCTCATCCCGCGCTGCTCCGGGCGCTCCCGTGCGACCGCGCTGACGTCGCGGCGTCATTCCAGTGCGGGTGCAAGGTGGTTTTAAATGCGGTTTGTTCAAATGGGATTTTAATTCCGGGTATTCCGAAAAGGCCTGCCATCCACTCTGCCGTGGGAATTGGTATTGCAGATGAGGTGAAAAACTGCGAAATGAATTTCCGGGGAAACATTTTGAGTGTTACGTCATTGCGTGGGTCTGTGCCTAACCTCTGGCATTGCCGCCTTGCTCGATTGTACTCGTGATCAAAGTTATTGAATTCGTTTTATAACCTGTGCAAATGAATTAAACATCCTCTGTAATCTTTTTATTGTCACAAAAATATGAAAGAGAATTTGATAAGCGTCCCTTGTCATGAGACGATGGATTTCCTTTCTTTCGTTTGCCTTCTCGTTGATTCCCTTGTTTGCTCTCTCGTTTTTTGTCTCACTTTTCTCTTTCTGATACATTTCCTCTCTTTTCTCTTTTTCTCTCTTTCACCATTTTCATCTTGTAAAAAGATCACTTCTGTTGAGTTGGTGACACATCTTAGCTATTTCTCTCGATATTCCTTCCATCCGTGACCGAAACGTTGGCACCTGTGCCCTGGACGCGGCGGCGTCTTCCGGATAGCCAAGTTAATCATGACTCCGGCCGCGGAAGCCTACGCTCTCAATTTTCCATCCGTGAAGTCGCCACATTTTTGTTTCTGACAGGGAAACCAAAAGCACTTGTGGTTGCACAAAATGACACAGACTTTCTTGTAGTTAGGTTTTATAATTTCCTTGGTGTAGATTGGCTTTACGTTCTTGTTCTATCCTCTTGCCGGCTGCCATCTATCGCCGCCCTAAGTCCATATGTTTTTTTTACATATTCTCAATTTTTCGGTTACCTAATTAGTGAACCAAAGTATAACAATAAGAAAATTAAAAAAGAGTAAAATCCTACCCTAAATGGCAATTGTTCTTGAAAAACTTAGAGCCGTTTTTAAGAAAATGGCGTTTAAAATTTGAAGCTATTTTCACAGGAATCTATTGAATTTTTACAAAACTTAATTTGAAGTCATTTGAAGCACATTTATTCACATACAAAATAATGTATACAATTTGCTGTAAAGAAGCATATTAACAGCGTGAGAGATATTTAAAAAAATTATATTTGTGTAATATTTAAAAAAACAAAAGAATACACCAAAATGAACTTTACGTCGTATTAAACAGTGCAATTAGTAGTATCCGTTGGGAAAGTTTGAAGAAAAAATTTGGAGCTCTTTTTGAGAAAATAGCATTTAAGCGTTTCTGAAAATGTTGAATTTTGAATTCACTTTCACTAAAAACTGTTGAGTTTTCGTGAAATTTTATACGACATTATTTAAAACATATGTATACACAAATTCAATAGCAATACAATGTGAACAAATTGCCACTAATGTTAACATGATCGTTGTGAGAGGCAAGACAAAAACATATAATATCTGTAAATTTTGAAAAAATCAATAGAGCAATATGGCGTTCATAGATTGAACTTCGCACTTTTCCTACCAAAATTTTATAGAAAAAATTTGGAGCCGTTTTTGAAAATTTCTTGTTTTTGTATTTTTTTAATTGCAAATTTTGCACAGCATATTGCGAGTAAACAGATAAAATTTTCAAAAGAATGAAGATCTTAATGAAAGGTATATTTATGGACAACAAATTTCATTTGAATGAATAATCTCTATCTGCAATTTCATATTTGTGGGGAGACGCCGAAAAAATTGAAACTTGTGCAATTTCCGAAAATTCAGAGTTAACCGTGACAATCAGACCTATGCCACCTTTATAAGTGTATTTTGTTCTAATCTTTCAAGAAATTTAAGAAAAAAATTTGGAGCCGTTTTTGAGAATATGTTTAGAATGCCGGGGGGTTTATGTAAAGTACCCTCAAATTTTAAAGAATGTTTTTCAAAATCTCAAAGCTTCACCTAGAGCCAGATCGACTGGTGATTCTTCAATTTTAAAAAGATCGTACGTGTGATTTAAGCGGTAGTAGAGTTCACCGACGAACGGCTGGACAAACAGATGGACGGACGTTTTTTCAATTGGTTTTTCGAGATCAAGGACCCACAAAACAGGGATTCTGGCTACACCACGAATTAGAGGATTTTTTTTCTTAATTTCGTAACTGGGTTTATCCACTTTTCTGCTGTAAGGGCGCGACAATGAAGTTCTTTGTGCCGAAAATCCGCCTTTCTTCGCGCAGCATTACATAGCTTTCTGTTTACTCCGTATATACGTACGTATACGAGAAAGTAAAAATGCTCAATTGCCAACACTTGGCCATCTATGGCATTATTCTAGTAGCAACAATTTGCTCCACCACTCAGGGCAACATAGGGGAATGGCGACGCAGCAAATGGGAGAAGGCAGTTACTCGCACGCGTGGCAAAGCACCAACTGCATTCCCTTTAGTGTTTATGTAGACCAACGATGTCATGTCACTCTGAGAGCTTTATGTATCCTAATGTTAATGATAGAGATTTTTCCCTAACTAAATATAAAAAAATTATATCTGTAAATAAAATCATACAATTAAAAAAAATGTAACATTTCTGCTTGAAGTAAAGGCAATTTATTAAAAAATTGTTTTTCTCTAAATTTGTTCCATTTACTTTTTCTTCGAATAGTACAAACGACATTTAAAAACGGCGCTGGTCCTTTTTTCGATGAAATCTTTATATTTTTTAAAATTTCAATTAGAAAATTTACATCGCAAAACTTCAATATCGATGATAGAGATTTTTTCCTTAACGAAGTATGTTCTTTAAGCTATATTTTGAAATAAAGTAAATAAAAATCTGTAAATTTTTGAAACTTTCAAGTGCAAGTGATCATCTTCAAGCGTCAGGAAGGTTGAGTTTAGAGGTGGTGTAGAGGGAGCGCGAATGGCGAGCTGTGTCTAAGGCTCTTAAATTCGAATTCCTGTCCGAGAAAAAAAACAAATTCCTGGTTGGAAACACATTTGTCGGTTTATGTATTATTGTAATATTGCGTATTCTCTGCAAGCAATACGAGAAATTGTATCACCACCAGTTTTAACTTACTCATAGAACTGTGACTAAGAAAAATACGTATTTTAATGTAGTTCGTTTTAATAAACTGTATGTGTAAATGAAAACTGGATTTAAGCTAAAGATTCTAGTTAAAGATTTTGAGTATAAAAATTTAACAAAAATATTTTGCACTCGATTTGTCATAAACCACAGGTGTGAACTGAGTGATTTTGCCACTTATTCCGACGTAAAAACACAGAATTTCTTTGATTGTGCCCAACCTTAGTATATACCTGCTATAATATCTGAGAGACTGCAAGCTGTTAATCGTGCAACTTTATTTGACCGATGAATTGAAGAAATGCGGGCGGAGTAGAGGTATTAGTTACGAAATTGGTCACTATATTTTATGAAGCACTGTCAATCTCTGGAGAATCAATCATGCCTTTGCGCCTTGAGAGCTCGCTCGTGGCCTTGAGAGCTCGCTAGCCTTCAACCACTGAGATCCGGGTTCGATTCCCGTCGAATCTCATGTAAAATTTGTTCAAACAAAACGAGTTTGGCTACTTCACAAGGGCTAGACCAACCCCTGTGAAGTGTCCTAAACCCTACACCTATCCTTCGTCTTCCCCAATTCTGGCTGCTGGGTAGTGACGCAGGAGCGCGTAGCAGGAGGCGCGTAAGCGGAAATGCTACCTGGCGGTCCTCTTGACAACTGGCTGCGACGTGACGTGACATGGCAGAAGGTTAATGGAGGTTTACTCTCCAAGCGCGCAAGTTAATGGAGGATTACTCTCCAGCGTAAAGCGCTCAACGCTCCTTAAGGGGCTTGGAGACGCGTTGCGGCAAAATTGTAGACGCCACAATTTTTTTAAAAAGAACTTTCTCAATTTGCATTCTAACTTTCGCAGAAGTTCGAGATATCTTCTGTGATGGGTTTTGACTAGCTTTGGTCATTTCTTTAGATTTTTTGCAGAAAAACAGGGACAGAAGTTCTCGTCTTTAACAGAAAATAGTTTATATTACGTGTCAGTGAATGTTTTTGGAATGTTATTATCAGTGCTTGCTGCGAGCTTTTGCCTTCAACTGTTTATTGCTCAAGGGATGGGGAAGCAAGGTCATCGGTCGAGAAAAGTTGCGCGATTATTACCTCATTCTGCCCTACCTTCACACTCACCGACTCAAAAATCCTTTGAGTCTCACTTTTACCCGTTTTCCCTCCCACTTTACTCCTTCCTCCTTTCCATCCTGTGTTTCCCTGAGGCACCGGCTGCTCTGTGTAGTTGCGCGCCGCGTGCTCAGACCGGAAGTCGTTAAGACGTCTTAAAGGAAATGCCTCAGCTCCCGGTATGACTTTTTCGTTCGCAAAGTTGATATGCATACCGTAACATCTTATACAATATTTACAAGGGATAGCATTTAAATTTTTTTTAAATTTCATAAACTAATGTTATATGATACATCATCATAAGTTTTATAATAAAGATTATTTCTATGACGACAATTTATATATTCATATAATTTATTGAAGAGTTCAATTAAATAATGCAACCGATGCATTTTGTTACTAAGACGACAGTGTAAATGAGTATTTTGTCATTTTACATTTTTTAAAATTTAACGTCTGCTTTATTCACAATTATCAGGATTGGATAAAAAGAAACGAGAATTTTTTTTCTGAAATGACTTTATTGACAGAGATATACCATTTGCAACCGTTCAATGTAATCGCCTCCGTTATTAATTACCTTTTGCCAAATGTTCGGAAGGCGTCGTACTTCATCTGCGCATCTATTTTTCTTGATGTCCCATATTGATTTCCATATGACATGAATAATTTCTTCTCTGGTAGTGTACCGAGTCCCTCCCAGTGGTTCTTCAATTTTGTCAAAATTTTATCATAATCACAGGAACTCATATCGGGTGAGCGGGTTCCAGCGGCGCAAGGGGTCCTGGACAGCAGCTGCGGTGTGGCATCTTGCGTGTCATGAAGAATGATGGGATGCCGTTCCATGAAAAGTGGCCGCTTTCGCCGAAGCGCTGAAAGAAGGTGGTTTTGCAGCAACCGTAGTAGGCAGCGTCTTCCGTCACCCTTGGTGCCACAGTACGATGCAGTATCATCCACCCAATGTCATACGCCGCAATGAACATCACTTTCACAGCACTTTGTGTAGCGTGCACTTTCTCTGAACGAGGAGAACCGGGATGCTTCCATTCATTGGTTTGGCGTTTCAAGTTTGGTTCGAACGAGCGCTCGCAGCTTTCGTCGTAGTGATGATTTGTTGAAGGAAGTCGTTACCTTTCCGTTCGTACCAGCCCAACAAATCCAATACGACTGTAAAGCGGTGCCATTGTTGCACCTCAGAAACTTTGTAGCTATCTCACCGCAATTGTGCGGTAACTAAGAATGTCGTGCAAAATGTGGAGCACAGATTTGTGGCATACTCCGACTTCTGCTGCTCACTCACGCGCAGTCCATCGTCAATCAACATCCAACAATGAAGCAAGAAGTTGAACTGTATTGTTCTCCACGTAGGGTCGACCTGTATGAGGGTATCCTTTACTGCATCTCTGCGTAATCTGAACGCTTTAACCATCGTCAAGCTGTGGAGTGTGGCAACGCTGCATCACCATATGCTTCACGCAGTCCCTGAAAACATACTTGCGTACTCCGATCTCTTGCCTCTTCAATTTTGAGCTACGATCGTTACTCTACCTGTGTAAACATGACGTTAGGACGCTCGCGCTATGAAATCCAATGATTTACACTCTGCAGTACTGTTCTCGCTCGCTGCATGCATTCGTCTAACAGTCCTTCCTTTTGTCACCACAGATGGTAGCACTCGACTCACCGGCTTTAAGTTACCGCAATATTCTCATTATTTTTTTATCTAACCTATGTACTCGTAGTTTTACAAGAACTTTTGGTGAATTTTAATATATTGTATATAACTACAAAAAACAAGTAATTTACAATTACAACAGTGATGTTAACCAGTGTAAACTCAAGTGTATCTGAATGTAATATATAATGACGAGTATATTATAGTCATCCGGTGTCCTTGCTGTTATTCAGCAGGTTAAGCGCCAGGAAAAGAGGTGATTATCAAGCTTCTAGTGATATTTGGAATTGGTTTCCTATACACACACATTCGAACATTCCTACATTTGTGAATTATATCGTTTCATTCATGAATTATTTCGATTATAAAAGCCAAAAATGATATGTGGGACATCAAGTGTCAAGAAATCAGCAACACCATTGGAAGCTCAAGATCACGGGAGGCATGGAAAGTGTTGAAACAACTGAGAACAAATGAAGTGAGATATGGACATTTGCAGCTTATAAGCCTAGACAACTGGGCAAAGTATTACAAAGAACTTCTGCAGGAACACCGTGCAGAATACCGCACTCTATATCAGCTGAAGGATACATCTGACAATCCGGTAGAAGATATATCAGCAACTGAAGTTGAGAAAGTGGTGAAAAGTTTCAAAAGCGGTAAAGCTCCCGGACCCGGTGGGATAAATATAGAACTAATAAAATCAGCTCCATCGGTGTTGTTTGAACAGCTTTCAGAATTATTTAATGCATGTCTCAGGGACCGTGTGATACCTGAAGTCTTTAAAGTGGGTTACATCTCCAATATATTTAAAAAAGGAGATAAAGAGGACTGCTCCAATTACCGTGGTATAACTGTCCTGAGTTCCCTTGGTAAAATATATGGTAAAATTATTAAAAACAGATTGGAAAATGAAATAAATGAAATGGAAGAACAGAGTGGTTTTCGTGCTGGTAGATCCTGCACAGATAATATATTTACCATCCGACAAGTTACAGATAAGCGGCTGGCGCATAACCTTGAGACACATCTAGTCTATATTGACTTGCAAAAGGCGTACGACAGTGTCCCCCTTTCAAAATTGTGGATGGCCATGGAAAACCACCATATTAATAGCGTATATATTAAGGCCATTAGAGAGTTATATACGGACAATATCGCTTATGTCAAATTAGGAAATAGCATATCAAAAGAAATCAAAATAAATAAAGGGCTAAGACAGGGGTGTTTGTATTGTACCAACTCTCTTCAAAATATATCTAGGAGAAGCTCTAAAAAACTGGAAGATAAAATGTGAAAGGATGGGAATAAAATTGAATGACGATATGTTATATTCACTAAATTTTGCAGATGACCAAGTGATATTCGCAGAGGATGAATACGATGCACATTATATGTTAAGGAAATTAAATGAGGAATATGGAAAATGGGGCTTGAAAATCAATTTCAAGAAAACAGAGTACATGGTGGTAGGAGAGGCAGGAAAATATTTAGTAATGGAGGATGTCTCGGTTGTTAAGTGTGTCAGACGTATAAGTATTTAGGAACAATTTTAACAGACCAAGGGGGCAGTGAAGAGGAAATTAAACATCGCATTGGGCAAGGAAAATCTGCTATTCGACAATTGCATTCAATAATATGGAATAAAAATATTTCTAATAAGGTGAAAATTAGAATTTATAAAGCAATTGTGGAAAGTATATCATTGTATGGTGCTGAGTTGTGGGAGATATCGAAAAGTAATGAGAAAAAGTTAAAGGCTATGGAAATGGAGTTTTGGAGACGCAGCTGTAGTGTAACGTTAATGGAAAGAATCAGGAATGAAAATATAAAGCAGCAAATGGGTGTCATGTCGGATATAATGGATACAATAGAAGGGAGAAGGTTAAAATGGTATGGTCACCTTAGAAGAATGCCGGAGGAATTATGGCCATTAAAAACTTGGAGGTGGCAGGTGCCAATGCACAGAAAGAGAGGTAGACCAAGACTCAAGTGGTATGATGGTGTGCGACAGACAATGAAGAATCGTCACATCAAAGATGATGATTGGCAAGATAGAAGAAGATGGAAGTTTGGGTGCGAGAGACGCCGCATGGTGTAGTTCCACTCGCAGAAGAAGAAGATGATATCGTTTCAAAAGAAAAACTATCATAATATGGAACCCAACTTTGAATGTTCCGACACTAAACTGTGCGGTTAATCATAAAGATCCGGCAGCGTGCGCAGATAAAAATTCTAATATTGGTAAGCAACAAACACAAATACTCATAACCGCGCGTTTAAATTCCACAAAATATCAAAAAGTTAAATTAATTTTACAGAGATTTCAATATTTTGTACGTTTTGATCACTGAAGATATGGAGTGGAAGCACTTCCAAAAATGAAACAGAATGTTCAGAAAGTTCAACCTAAGAAATATACCTAGATCCAGCGATTGTAACTCGTAATCTGATTTTTTAAGTCCCACGACTCTCAGTTTGCAAGTTACGCACGGAGGCACTGAAGCAGTGGTGTGTTGTGTTGCATGTGCGCATTACTGCTTCATAGGATAATCTACAAAATCCTACTTATTTCGTCTTAAATATAATTGATATCTGTCATGGGTCGTTTTCTGTAATGCAGTAGCACATGGCGCCTTGTACTTTGAACAAAACTTTAATATTTTCTCAGCGCTTATGAAAAGGGTTGGGTGATATTAAGTATGGCACTTTAAAGGAAGAGAAGAGGAAATGTTTTAACGTGTTCACGTAACTTACCAAGAGTAGAGATCGATTAAAACAAAATATTTAAAATGTTCTGTAATGTATTTTCGGTAATTATTGGGTTTAGGTTTGTAGGTGCTTGCGTGCGAATGTCTGAAGAGAAGATAGGGAAGGGAAAAATGAAGTGAAAAATTATGGTTCTTAGTAAGATTAATTGATAGTAGTAAAACTACATTAAAACGCTTAGCGTCAATTAAGAATACAATATATTGTACTCTTAAATTAAGTTTTTTGCTGTTTTGAAGTTTCAGGATAGAGTAACGTTTTTCAAGGTGCCCTCAGCATTGTTTTTGATTTATAGGCTTGATTTATAGCTATATTTATTTTTGAAATAAATCAATAAATTGCTTACTTTTAAGAATATGCTTATGAAATATGATATCCAAATCAGTTATCTTCAAATAATGTCTCCAGTTTCCTTATGTCATATCTACCACTTGAAGCTATGTAAATCTACTACAGGTAGCAATACAACAGGTATGCTACACTTAGCAAGGGTCAATTTAACATAATAACGTACTGATAAGAACCACTGGCAATTGACTAACATGTCGGACCCATCTTTCTAATACAATAGAGAAGGCACTAAAATTAAAGGGGAGTGATCCAGATATCTTTGTAGAATAAATTCAAGTCAGAATGATTATACTTTGCTGAAAACCATTCTTTAGTCTCTCAAGAAGTTTGTATGGAGGACAAATTTATTCATGACCGTGAATATTGATCCTGAACAAATGAAATGATCAGGGAAGTTCACGAGCAAAAAAATAATAACGGCTAATAATGAACTTCCTAGAATACCAATTATGCTATTGCTTTGTTCAAATGATTCGATGAAAACCTTCACTTCTGCTGTATATTTGTTAGTGAACTAAAGTGCGCTTACACATTTATTTACACAATGAAAACGCTGAGAGATAAGAGACCCATTTAATTTCCTGGTATCATCAAGTTTCATCTGAAACGGATCTGTCACTCCGCTGTTGAAGAGACATTAAATTTCAATTTACTGCATTCGGGAAGTAACTCGCTCTGTCAACGTCTGTGTTTTTATGAAATTTTCCGCCATATGGAGTCGATTGAATTGGAAACGGAAGCCATTTCAGGAAAGCTATTTTCTTCTCCCTTCTGGCAGGCGTTATAAAAAAAAAGAGTTAACGAGGAAAAGATCGGCTGTATCTGATAACGTCAATACGAATGAAAACTAAAATAATAGCTCGGGTTTAAAAAATAAATGAGTGGAGAGAAACGTACAAAGCAATTTTAGCAATAAATAAAAGTTTCTTGTGTTTATATAGCCATAGAACTAACATAAAATCTAATAGTGTATTCAATAATATTTCCGTGTAATTGGTAATGAACATATTTCAAAAAAAGTTATTTTTCTCACGACCGTAAAGGTATACGACACTTCACGTCCAAACAAAAAGCGTCACCGAAATTCGAAACTGAACACGACTTATCGATAGTTTTCTTCAACGACGCTTGCAAGTATTCATGACGGCGAACATTTGCAAGCTTGTTGCGACCAAAGTTGTCTAAGATGAGCAGACGCACAGGTAATACATTTAGAAGAGCAAATACGCCCGAGTGCCTTTTGTCTTTGCCTCCGCATTGCGCTGTTTTGCAACCGGCCACCGTGATGTGAGCGCAGTGCTTGCGCAAGCATCAACAAATGCAGCGCGCTGACCGCCTCTGCATCTATGTGTGTATGTGTGTGTGTGTGTGTGTGTGTGTGTGTGTGTGTGTGTGTGTGTGTGTGTGGGTGGGTGGGTGGGTGGGTGGGTGTGTGGGTGGAACGACCGGGGCGCGCTCTCGCATTCGTTAGGGGCAGTGGAGTACGCACGCGTGCCTCACGAGTTCCCTCTCGCTCGGTCCGCGGCTGGACTCGGCGAAGGGCTAGCGCGTGAACGAAATAGTTCGCAATGAAAATACACGCGTGTCATTATTATTTGGTCTCCTATTAACAATCCCTCACCCAGAGTCAGTGCGTTGAAGAGAACACGGTCAAATGTATGGTGAAAATATTGGTGGTGGTAGTAATGAAACATTTAAAATTAAACTCTTTCGAGATAAATTTTATTTTGATTCTTAATGCAGGCTGTTATTTAAAAATTATTTATATTATTAACAAAGAAAGATCCACTCTGTCACATACCTGGGATTATTTTAAAGTTTTCCAATTCGGTTCGGAAAACATCAGTCCGCGAGTTTTTTCGTTCAGTGTCAATCCTTTTCACCACTACACGTTCAATATTCTTATTACTCCCGAATCTTGCCCATCACACTCGACTTCAGTATGTGCCTTTGTGACAGAATAGTTTCGAAAGTTTGCCAGATTACGTTACTGTCTTATTTCGGAATAGAAGTAAATGGTAATAATATTTTGTGAATTTTTACACATTGGAATCACCTCAAAAATTTGATCTCAATTTTTGGTCGTAAAATCCTTGTTTAAGTCTATTTCTAATTGTAACTTTACACACTTGTCCTCATTAAGGTCTTTCAATTGCTCTAAAGTTCAGTAAAATTGTTGCAGGTGGCGAAGAGAGAGACGCAATTTTGTACTCAAAAATCGGGATGTTTGTGTGGATACGTGGATGTATACTTGTTTTTAAACGTAGCATCTCAAGGTCACGCACGAAGGAGGGAGAGGGAAGACAGACTCCAATGGGAAGCTCCAACTTTTACGGCTCCCTTTTAGAGTTTGCCTTCCCTCTCCCTCCTTCGTGCGTGGCCTTGAGATGCCACATTAAAAAAATTCCAGTATAAGGATGAATGCGTCACGCAGAGATCATTTTAGAAGCTTATAAGTGAAGCTTGATAAATACGTCAGGGATAATATCTTGGGCCATTGCCGTGATCATTAAGGTATTTTAACTTTTGGGAGAACATTACACGAAGCTTCTGTGACATTTTGAAAAATTTTCTGGAAAATAGATGAACATTTTTTCCTTTGACTGTTTTGCTCGTTTAGAAGAAAGTGCATTTCTAAATACGGCATAGTTCTTATTGTCATTAAAACCTCTGCACAATTGAAAATGGCAAATGTTCAAATTTATTTTCGAATCTATCCTGTGTTTCCAATATTACGTTCAGAGATTCCTTTCCCAAAGGACTTATCCCTCTAATGTAAGTCTTTAAATGTGAGTAATTCCCACTAGTTTAATTCGTAGTATTTATGTCTGCAATGTATGCTTTTCAATGAAACGATTGTTTGCAATTGAACATATTTTTGGCATACTCTCGTGATCTTTCAAATTGGATCGATGTCTGTATCGCCGCTCATTATTCCTAATATTGATATAATCATATTCCCAGTATATATGCCTATCTTCCGCTTATTGCAGCTTCGGATCCCAATTGTCAGTATTCTGTATTCGCTCGAGAGAATCATCTCAGAAACGGCCTTTTAAGCATTTGATTTCATTTGTGGCCTATTACCGCTTCCAATTAGAAATTACCATTTTATGGTATTAAAAGTCCCCAGTTCTGTGTACCTTATTAATGACCCTTTGTAGCTTCCATTCATCTTTCTTCAAAAATTGTTACAAAATCAGCATAACACAACAGATTTAACTGTTTATGTCTGTTTAATTATTGACCAGGACAAACGTCACGTTTCTAGTTCTAAATAAAATCGTCTCCTCTGGGATGAATTCACCATACAATCGCGCGGCAGATTGCATGGGTAGTGATCAAAAACTGAAATTTTAAATCAAAACCCATTTTTATTGAATGTGAACTGAATACGCCGAGTTGCTCGGTTATTTATTTATCGCAGTTATCTTTTAGTCATGAAAAGGAATGTATTCTATTTACAGTGTACTCCCATTCTGAGCTGCCCTGCCCTGTCCGCTCAACCCCACCGCGTTCGCTACGATCACAGATGCTATCACCATCGTTTCATCGTTTCAGCAGATGCAGTGTTACATACTCACGGCAAACTTTCAGTGACAATTCTGTCTTTATATAACCGTAATCGCGCCATGGGAATGGATTAAAAAAAATAGTTGATCATTTTTAAACGTTTAATAAGCTTCTTTGGGATGATTCCTCACCCTTTACAAAATGTTAGTTGTAATTACTGAGAAAGTACTTTTAAATTTTGTTATAAGGGCAACTAAAGGGAAATAGAGCTAATATACACCAAAATTCGTACATATGGTAATATCTCTTTTTTAGTAAATGGTATTAAATGTCAATATGATCGAAATAATACTGTACATTTGTACAAAATACCAAAAAAACATTTTTTCTTTAAACAATATAAAATAATCTATATAAAGTAACCAAAGGAAAGCATTATAAAATACTCTATTTTTCAGTGAAAAAAAACACATCAAAATTGGTTTAGCGGTTCACAAGATTACTATCAACCAACGGATGAAAATTGTAAAAATGATAGGGGGGTGTTATAACGTAAATAACCATACGAAAATATTCAAGAAAAGTTATTTTCAAATCACAGACATTCCGACCATATTTGTACCGATTCGAACTTTTCGGCAAAAAACTTTTTTTATCGTTTTTGCTTGGTTCGTAATATAAGACTCTACCAAAAAATAACAACTAATTCCTTTTAGGTTATTTCATATTATTAAAAATCTGCGAAAAATTATAACATTTTTTGAAAAATTCTAGTAACTTATTAGACTAACGAATGATTTCGAAACTGTGAAAAATGAAATGTTTTAATATCTTTAAAACTGTCGTGCATACAATCTTACTTTTCTTGAAAGTATACCATGAAACATCTCAAATATTCTCACGTTGAATTCACAATGTAAAATTTCTCTATGCATAAGAACGTGCATGCAAAAACTTCTAGTTTTGCATCTTTTGATACTTTTTCATTTTATTAGGCCACTTTACGAAACAGAACGAACGTACACACATAATCTCTTTGGGTATCATTAAATTCCTTTCTGCAAACGATGTTAGCGTGCTGTTCTACAAACCGCCATAATGTCTTGTACGCGTTTCCCATTCCCCTCATTTGCGTAACACAACGCTCCAGCACCTCACGGAGAGTGGACGCGTTTAGCCCTTCGCGTTGTAAGGACCCGCTTGGCGGCCTCCCTTCTGCTGCGTCAGCTCCCGCCCTTCGCCGCCGCTGCGGGCCCTTTTTGCAGCCTGTTCTGCATAGCGTCGAGACCTGGCTGCCTCCGCGCTTGGGCTGGCGCCCTGCCATTGCGCGCGGGCGCCGGGGCGGCGTGGCAGGTGTTATGGCGAGGGCGCGCCGGCCGGCCGGCCAGAGGCCTCCCTATGCATTAAACATGGCGCCGGTCGCGAGACGGCCACTTGGCAAGGCGCGCGGGAGGGGAGTGGGAGAGCGGGTGGGTGAGTGTGCGTTTAGGAAGCGGGAGAAAGGAGTTGAATCATTGGTTGATTAATGATTCCGGGCGCGTCAACTGATAAGGCCATTAGACCCATAGCTGTAGTGAATGTCTGTATCATGTAAGATGGCTGTGATCTTCTCCCGCTCGCAGGCGAGATCCGGTGCCGACCTACACGTCAGCTAGTGGTGTTTTCCCCAACCAGGTATCTCCTAGCAGCGGACAACGCCCCAGCTGGGGCAAGCTCTATGCTCCAGACAGGGACCCCGGCACGTGTGGTAGTGTAGTGAAGGACGAAGGACGGGTGTCAGTAAGGACGATGATAGAACGTGGAAGAGGAAGGAAAAATCGCGCGCGGTCCATGGCCCGTTTGTTAGGGCATTATCGGCACTCGTCTGGAGATGATAGGAGAAGTCACGGAAAACTACCGATCAGAGGAGCCAGCCGCCAGAATTCTTTTCCGGGCAGCGGCTGAACTCGACCTAGCAGACTAGCTAGCCACCGTTGGGACTCGAGCCTCCCGGTCGGAGGCTCTACAGTGACATTAACGGGTCACCTAAGCCGGGGCCGACCGAGTGAATGGGCGGCGGGTGAGCTAGTGGGTGATGGCTGATGGGGAGGAGCGGCCGCCGCGTTAAGGGCTTGTGGATGGAGGCGTTGAAGCGCGAGTTATGGCGACGAGGCCCCGTCATCCAACTCGCAACTGCTAGTACCTTCGTTGCCTACGCGCTTGCTCCCGTTGTGCGATTTGCTGCCGGCGCCGCTGAAGCGACGAGCCGCCGGGGGGAGGCGGAGGGGGGAGGCACCCCGCTGCCTCGTGTGCGCAGGATGTTTGGCAGCGCTCGACGACTCCGCGACATCGCATGCCCACCCGTCTCCCTCTCTTACGACTCTTCACACATCATTCCTCCTCTCAAAGCCATCATTCTTTTGTAATTTTACACAATTTATTCGTTAACAGTAACCACGTCTATATATGCATGATGAGTTCATTCCAGATCTCATTGTGTCTAAAGAAGTATTCTACTTTTATTTCAAGCTAACAGTTTAAAATTAGTTGGGTTTTCACAGCCCATTCTTCAGAGAGTTCAAGAAAAATTAGACCAGAGCCATTTTCGAGCGTCCTTTTCTCTAATCCAGGAAATAATTTAATTCAAAATCTGGAGAGGTTTTTACAAAATTTTGACAATGTTGATAAGGAAACTTATAAAGTACCTCCCCCAAAATGAAAATATCCGTTTTAAAGTCGCAGGGTCCTGAATTCGTTCAGATCGTTCGGGGAATATCATTTTTGAAGAGAACCGCTATAACGGTTTAGGTTCTAACGTTGGCCACAGAGAAAGACTAACTCCGGAACGGACGGACGGATGGACTGATAGACAGACAAATTGACAGATGTTTTGTCGTCAACCAATGTATCATAAATAAAATATGTTTTCTAACTTCCCCTACATGTTACAGAAAGTAATGTACTACGTATGTATATAAAAACAAGATGTATTGACTTTTGTCGATTTCAGGGCGCTCACAATACGAAATTTTACGTTAAAAATCACAATTTTCCCGCTACGTTATAATACTTTCTTTATACTACGTACAAAGAGAGAAATATAGCAAGCAGGCGTGAACGCAAAATTATATTATTTCCAAAATATTATCTCATCCATATTGGTATTCTCTCCCCTCTGAAGTTCTTATCGATACATCCTGCACTTCACCACCTCAGCAGGATAGCATAATTTGGGCCGCTGCTGCTATATTATAAATGTGTTTGCATATGATATCCTATGTTCATATTTATGAACGGAGTTTCCTTTGCAGGCTTGTGTTTGTCTTCAAAACATAAACAAGGTTTATTGAGAAACACGAGAAATCCCTAGATCTCATGCTTATAACATTGAGTGCTTTCATCTTGCACCGATATGAGACTTTATACGTACATTTTAACTCCTCACCATTGCACCTTGCGACGTTCGCCTCTCGTGGTACCGATCGTGAAATTTGGTATCTATCGCTTTCTCATTCTATTTACCATCTCTTTCTCTCGGTGTTCTTTTGTTTCCTCGTGAATACATTTCCCTCTGTTCTTTTCACTGGATTTCTATGCAGTGCCTCGACTCGCGCGCGAGCTGACGTCTGCGATTGTGAAGCTCTGCTCGCCCGTGTCAGTCGTCGCGGCGCTCGTGAAAAGTCGTGGACGGGAGTGGACGCACAGGCTGCCGGGCGACGAGGGCGGCGGAGTGATATGCACGGATAGTGACACGGGGACAGTAGATCGCCACCACTGCGCCAAGGGCGTTATGATGGGTGTTCTTATGATCGATCGGAAGTAAAAATCCGGAGGTCCCTTGGTTAGAGTGCTTTTTATCACCCGAGATCGTTAGAACAGTTGACGTCCGTAGTACATATTAGATTTTACTTTTTACCTAATTTACTTGATTCAGATTTTCTTATTTACTAATGAAGTAGATGTTAACTTGACTCGGTTTTTCCTTTCATAATTCCCTACGTAAAATAAGATGCACATACGCTCACATCCAACTGTTTTCATATTCCCCTCGTACCTACGATCCTCTTGATCCAAGAAAGCTATGCAGTGTATATCGAGCTGCAAATTGAAGGTAATAATAAGCAATAACGTATCAGTATAAAATTAAAGCTGTTTCTTGTTACTTTCGCGTATATTACGTTCGTAGCATAAAGAAAGTATTGTAATGCCGCAACGGAAAAGGTAAATTAATCGACACAAAAACTCGTATTCTGGAACCCTGAAAGCAGGTAACTCTTGCTCCTTTATGCCGTAAATAACTTCCTCTAACAAAGAGTTGTCGGGTCTTTAATACCAAAAAATTGACGGAAAAACGTCTGTATGTAAATCAATCTCTCTGTCCGTCCGTCTGTGAACGTCTGTCAACTATTAGCGGCTAAACCACAAGTAGGATTTTCACCAAAATTAGAGGGGTAGGAATAGTGTCCCGGTCCATCTCCTTGCCCTATCCTCACCCCTATTTTGCACACACTTACATTTACACGTACTGCACTACCACATATGCTGGGAGACCGATCGGGAGTACAGGGCTTGTCTTGGTTGGGGTGGTGCCCAGTGGTGAGAGAGACGTGGTTGAGGGAAAACACCGTTAGGCGACTGCAAGTCGGCGCCGAATCTCACTACCCAACGGGGGAAAATTACCGCAACTCCTGAGGAAAACACAAGCACTACATTTACGGGACTAATAACCTAAGCCATTGACGTCCACCAATTAATCAATCACACCAAATTTATGCACATTTCCAAAACTCGAAGAGCTGTTGTAAACTCAGCATGCCATTCGTGTTATTTGTGAATAGTGATCTGGGAATTCTCAAGATCGCCTAAAATTGGGCGCGATCTCAGGGTCGCGTGCGTTTCATAGTTTGCGCCTCAACCCGTTCATTCACACACTTTCGTTGTTTTTTTTCATTTGTATCGGAAATGAGTAGCAGTTTTCTTTGACAATACTTAACACTAACTCGAGAGTTTGACGTATTATAATCCACAACCTTACAGAGAGTTTTAGAAGGATGGGAATTGTGACCTAACTATTCTGCTGAAAAAGATTTTCGCAACAAAATGACAAAGAAAATATTTGTTCATTTAACTAAGGAGAATGCGGCGGGGTACTAATTTTACCATCAGAAATGACTCGCCCAAATAAATGAGGACAAAATTACTTTCATTAGTGACAAGACACTGAGGGGAAATTGTTTAATTAAGCTTATTAAAAATTAATGATGCTGAAATTAGGACAATGCAGAGGAAGGGGTTTGTGTGCGTCATGGCAGAGTTGTCGGGGATTCTGTGGTTATTAGAACGATAACGCCAAAGCGTTCGTCAGTAAAACAATATTTATGTAAGGTGAAGAGAGATGGTAAGTTAAACTGACAATTATGCCCAGAGGGAACGATAAAACATAAGTAAAATGAATGGTAGTACGTGCAAAGTGATTCTATGGATAAATAGGTTGAAATTATGTTTATTTATTTTCTTCATGTTCAATCCACGCGCGTGATTTTCAGGGTCGATAATAGATACAATCATAACCTTAAATTTATTTTTTAATTATATTTATTTTTATTATAATATATGTACATTAACCTATAGTTTAATCTTTAGTTTATTTCGTAACTATGGGTGCCTTGGCTGGGTGTGTTAGATATTTTTAATATTGTCGTTTTTAATAATTTTAATTTTTGAAGGTGAATAGACACAAAAGAGAATTTTCCTAGATGTAATTATAAAATTGAGGTCTTATCATTTGATTGATTGATTGTTAGTGATTCCGGGCGCGTCAACCTACGAAGTCATTATTCCCGTAAGTGTAGTGCATTTTTCATCTGGAGGTGGCGGTGATCTTTCCCCACTGGATCGTGAGATCTGGCGCCGACCTACCGTCGACTAGCGAAGTTTTCCTCTACCAGGTATCTCCCACCAGCGGGGCAGCGCTCTAGCCGGGAAAAGTTCTAAGTCTTGGCATGTGTGGTAGTAAAGTGCGTGTTAGTGTAAGTATGAGTGTGTAAGGGGCGAGGATAGGACAAAGAAAAGCAAAAAAACAGCGCGCGGTCCGTGGCCCGTTTGGTAGGGTACTGCTCCGGCATTTGCCTGGTGTTGATTGAAGAAACCACGAAAACCGCCGGTCAGAGCAGCCGGCCGCTAGGATTCTCCTCCAAACAGCGACTGAATTCGACCTAGCTGAAAAGCTAGTGTTGAAAATCCTGCTGCGGGGATTCGAACCTAGAACCTCCCGGTCATAGGCACTGCAGTGATATCAGTTGATGCACTGAGCAACCGCTTCCGGTCCTATCATTTGAAGCGAAATTACTGTTATATTATGGTGTAGTGAATCTGTCTTTGAAGAAGCGTGAATTTATACGCAGGTTCGGTTCTCCTGTACATGAAAGATTGAATATGGAGGTACTGAGGGATGTGAAGAGCTATGAAAATAATTCTTCGGACACTTTGGTAATGTGTTCTTTCATTGCAGGAGTTTGCAGATCGTGACGAATTTGTTTGATCGAAATGAACCATGGAGCTTTAATAACGATTCTTAGTGCTTTAATATTTATAGTTTGCAGAATGTTTATATTAAATTTGACTGCAAGAAATTATGTTTATAAATCAAGTAGCGTTCGTGAACGATCACAGGGGGGATGATTGTTTTTGTGTAGTGACAATCCTACACAGTGGTAGGAACGGTGTTAAGATCAATGCCTTAATTTACGTTACGAGACTCGGGCCATCAGGCCCACCCTTCCGTCTTACCACGCAAATTTCGCTACGCTCCTTTCACCATCAAGTGGAAAGGAGATATTTTCTTTGGAGACGAAACAGGCAATTTGAATTTATCTCAGAAGCATCTTTTAAGCTAGAGGATATTTTACACAAGTAAGTCTACTACATTGGACAGCCGGCTTTACTTCCCCTCCGAAGAAAGACGTACGAAAGATTTTTTCTCCCTTAAAAATCCACGGCTTCGATCAGATTTGAACCCGTAAACTTGGGTACAACGGACTGGTACGCTAATCGTTATACCTCCGAGTACGTGAACAAGTGAATAACGAGGGATGGGAGAGTGGTTATAGTGAGAGAGGTGTTTCTAGAGGCGGTTTAAATGCGCGACGAGCAGCAGAAGCAGCGGCGACAGCGGTGTCGATGCAACAACGAGTCGCTGAGGGGACTGGGCGGTGGCGCCCGCGTCGACGGAATGCTTGAGAGCGCGCGAGGCGAGCGGCGACGGTGACGGCGCGGCCGTCAGCGGCGGTGACGGCCTGCGTTCCACGCGACGGGGCCCGCTGCGGCGAGCGGGCGATACGTCAACGTCACATAACGCGCGCGTTCCCGGCGCTGCCGACGCGTTCTTGGGCGTCGGGATGCGCGCCCAACGCGCTCCCTCCCGCGACGCACCGCTCTCGCCGCCCCCTCCCCCCCCCCCGCATTCAGCGGACGCGTCTGTGGCAGCCCTCGCCGGGAGCCGAAGGATTTGCAGACCAGGGAATTCTCTCTTCTGATCGGTAGTTTCCAGTGTTTTTTATCAATTCCAGGTGAATGCTAGAGCAGTTCCTGATTAATATCAGGTGAATGTCGGAGCAGTTTTCTAAGAAACAGGCCACGGATCCTTCCTTGCTCTATCCTTACTTCTTGTCCTATCCTTCCTCTTCCTTGTCCTATCCTCACTCCTTACTTACACACACTTAAACCCACATGACATACATGACAGACCAGTCGGGAGTTTAGAGCTTGTCCCGGCAAGGGCAGTGCCCCGCAGGAGGGAGATACTTGGTTGAGGAAAACCCCGTTAGGTGACGGTAGGTCGGCGCCGGATCTCACCATCCAGCGGGGGAAGATCACCGACACCTCTCGAAAAAACATGCACTATACTTACGTGACTAATGACATTAACACCTTATCTTGTACACCTTCATCGCGTTATTTTTGGTTGGTTGCTGTTAAAATTGTCATTGTGGACTTCTTTGAAAATATTTCTCAACACTTCTCGCTCTCCATGCAACACGGTGTCCAGCGTCTGGACTGGCTTTTCAAACGAAGTGCCCGTGCTGTGGTCATGTAGTTCGTGACGCAAACTGGTGATGCGCAGAACAAGCTAAAATCGGAGCACCGGAGGAACCCACCCATATATTTCCACTATGGGATGCGACCCCTCCCGGGAATTGCACCTCACTTACGGGGTTAATGGCCTTAGAAGCTGACACGCTCGCGAACAAACTTTCGCTCCCTCCAACGCGACCTTGGGGCTGGCTCTTCCTGCTCCACCGCCTCACATCTCGAGCGCGCCAGCCGCCCCACCCGCCCATCCATTCATTGCCTTGACCCTGCGCGCCCGGGCCGCTATCGCCATCTCGCAGTTCTGCCCTCCCCGCCCACGCCCCTCACACTCCTCTCAACTTCCCTCAAAGCGCCCTTTCGCGCAGCTCTTATTCCGAATACCGCCGTCTCATCGGAAATGGAAGTTTTATTCCAGGAAGCGTACATCAATGTTTGATGCAACCCGCTGTACCGCTGTGTATCGCGGTGCTGTCAAAACGTTCCACTGAAATCGCTCAAATAGATATCTAGTACCATACAGAAAATTGCAGGGAGATAGTTCGTATTTTATTAAATTCGTGTAGCAAGCTATTTTATAGTAATTCACTATAATCTTATTGAATCATAGTGTAGAGTTTATATACAAAATCAACTTACTTCACTTAAAATATTATTTTTTATAAATACTCGTTGTTTGTACCTGCATATTCCACATTTATATCAATTATTAAAACAGTTTATTGGTAATGCGTTATTAATTTATGTTTCGCATTATTGGCAGGTTTTTATGACGTTTATTATTGTGTAGGTAGGAAAGAATCGTAATCAACTTAATAATTCGATATTAAATATTTGGGGATAAAATCCGTGTTTACGGTTCTTTTTTGGCTGTAACTTCGCTCACACGTCAAAATTAAAGTGTTTTAGTGATTCCAAAAGTGAGCATGATCGGTGTTGGTATCATGGATTGTAAATATACGAAGTATGTGGAAAACGATTTTAGAAACTCCGTAAGCTTTATCTCTTTTATGGATAGATGACTTCAATTATGTCTAGTTGCTTTTGAGGTGAATCTTGAAAATACGTCAGGAATAAGATGAAGTTGTGCCTTTTCGGAGATAATTAAGATATTTTAATTTTGGGGGGTACTTTGCATAAGCTCCTATGACATATTCAAACTTTTTTAAAAAATTGCGGAAATGTTTTTCTTTAATTTTTGTTTTTCCTTCCTGTGCCATAGAATAGGGAAGAAATTTGTTATCACTTCAACAATCTCAACTCAAATATTGGTCGTAAAATTACTGTTCAAGATTATTTGAGTTGTAACTTCGCGTACAAATCAAAATTAAGTTCTGTTAAGTGTTGTGCCAAAGATAGGTAATATTGGTGCAGGTGGAGAGGTGACAAGTAATTTTGTCCTCGAAAATCCAGAAGTCTCTCTGAGTATGTACGGAAGTGTCACACAGAACTCTATTAGATTAGAAACTTTTCAGCTAGAACTTGGCAAATACTTCAGGAGTAAGATCTAGTTGTGACTTTTCGAAGATAAATAAGATTATTTTTATTTTGGGAGAAACTTTACATGAAACTTCTATAACATTTTCAACGTCTTCTGAAGAATGGCTGAAACATTTTTTTTAATTCTTCTAAGAATTAAAGGCACTTATAAGTGTAATGAATAATCAAAGAAATTGCATTTACGTGTGGTGTAGTTAAGATTTTCATTAAAACTTTTGACATTGAGAAAATTGCACAAATCTCTGTATTCAAAACACTAAGCTCTCTCTTTTACTAGAAAGAAGTTGAAACTTTCTTCACGAGCAAATTTCGTGATATTTTGATTTAAATATTACAAATAAATTTAAATATACAAAAAAATATTATATTGCCGAAATGTATGTAAGCTAATGGACAGCCTAGCCGTTTCACAAAAAGCACAAAAAAATGTGTCGTTTCACAAAAAATCATCTATCATTTGGTCATCACGTTTTTGATGTAAAATAAATACAGGAATCTTTGAACATTTCCCTACACAATATAAGTACTTTGAAAATGTAACGGAAATGTTTTAAATTTACCGAGATATTCTGAACTCTGTTTTCAGATTTCAGTACGTGCTCAGTGAACAGTCCTTGCAGTGTACCGGAAAGTGTCAACCTCCTTCATTTCATTAGTCTTCGAGACTTAACATTAAATGATATGAATGAAAGAATGTCTAAAGAGATTTCTATTTGCCATATAGTGAATATGATAAACTTTTCTAACTTTTAAGCTCCTACATCCCGCACGTAGGCCTATTTTATTTTTGGCTTGCATTCTTGCTGGCCAAAATATTAAAATAGGTGCCAAATATCCAAGGCATTTTTCAACCATTGTGACTATTGTGACTTGGATGTTTTCTCATAACTGCATTCAATTGTAGATCTTCAAATGATGTGCACTTGTTTAAACAGAATAATATCTCTAAGTGGAGCCACGCATGCCTACTAGGTCGTCAGTAGTAAGTACTATAAATATTGTGTAGTTCCGATTTTCAATAAAATCACTCAAATTTGGGAAAAGGGCAAAATTTCAAATATTTGTGGAATCTGTCCTCCTCCTCCAATAATTTCAACAGAAATTTATTTTACCTAGCATTTTGTCCCTCGACTTTAAATCTTTAAATGATGTAATATTTTTTTAAATATGAATTGTTTCGCTGTGCAGCGCATTTCCACTAGTTAAAATTGTTGACTTTCATACCACAACTACGTACCATGGCTGTACAACTAAGGGTATAGTACAAAATGAGGATTCAGCTATATAATATGACGATTTGTTATGAAACAATAAAATATGTAATTAAATGAAATATTTTTGGAAAGGAAAACTGTTGATTATCGTTAATAATCCAAGTGTACTTCCTAAAAAGAATTGCAAATAAAGTGGATGAAACAAATTTTGATAATACTCTTGTTCATAATATTAACTTGTTTATTAAACTTAGGATGTGCATCGTTTGCACATTACATCACCAAAGAAATTTTCTCTAGATAATGCATTAAAAATGTTTTCACCATAAACCGTTTTTGTCCTTTGTTTTTGTAATCCGCGAGGGAAAACACTTTGCTTTTTCTTCCCGCAGACTCATCTCATTCGCATTAAATGGCGCCGCCTCGTTCTTCAGTGGCGTCGCGCGCTCACAGCCACTAATTCGTTTAGTTTTTTGCTTGGCCGCGGGGCGGCGCGCCGGGCGCTGAGCCGGCCTGCCGCCCGGCCGGCCGGGCGCTCCACTTGGCGGGGGGCGCTGCTCTCGGGGGCTGGCGGGGGGGGAGGCAGGGGGGGATTAATGCGAGAGTTGGATACAAAGTAGAGGCAACCCACGTCCTATGAGTGACTTACAGCGCCAGTGGGGTTCCGTAGCTGAATATGGATTGCAAACTTGCATTGGAGGAAATGTGGCGAGTGGTGATGTGTGTCATCCAAAACAAGTGCGGCTCGAGGTATCAACTGATGTTACTGCAGTGCCTGTGACAGCCGGCCACTAGAATTTTCGTCCAGGCAGCGGCTGAATTCGACTTAGCTTTGAAGCTAGTGTCGCAAATCCTGCCACCGGCGGGAGTGAAAATCTACGACCTCCCGGTCAGAGGCGCTGCATTGACATCAGTTGATGCCCTGAGCCATCGTTCTGAGCCCTGAGCCTTGAGGTACGCCAGGTCTTCGGGTGTTGGCACCCGCTCCCGTGACCGCTGTCGGGCCCCAGTCGCCTTTCAACTTGCCTGCGAGCTGTCGCTGGCCGGCCGTTCGTCCGTCCCTCGACCTGTCACAGCCTCCGAACGGCCTTTCGCCCACCGCTCGCCGCCCGCCCGTCACTCGGGCCGGCCGAGTCAGCACCGGCCGCCAACCGGTTGCAGCCGCCGGGCAGGTGCTGTCGCAACTGCTCCGCCTCTCCGGGAATGGCTTCTATACACCGCCACCTCAGTATTCGAAGGAAGTCAAAGAGCCAAACAGCAGAGGTTGAAGCTAATTTTCTGACAATCTGCGCTGCCTGTACATACTTTGCTTTCTTTACTTTACATTCAGGAGAAGTGGGTGAATAGAACTCATGCTCCTGCAAATAAAACGTATGTAAACCAGTGGTGCTTTCGAAGAGCACAGTTACTTCTCGTTCAAGTTACTTTCTGGTCCTCTAACAGTTTAAATGGAATATAACTTTGATTCTATCACTGAAGAATGAAATCTGGTTACACATGCAAATTTTTATTGACAAAATTTCTGTTTTTGAGAAAAAAAGGTTTAGAGCGAAAGAAGGTTTTTCGATGAGGTGAATATTAAGTTTGTAAAAATTCCTAACCATAGTTTAGGACCTAGCACGCACGGTTAGACGGACCTTTTGACGTAAACAAGTTCTTCGTTATCTAAGTCTTGAATCGAAAGACTCAAATCATGGTTGTTTACTACTCAACGCGATGGAGGAAGTAATGTTTTACTTATTGATACAATTGATTGATTGATTGATTTATTCATGTTTCCGGGCGCGTCAACTGCTATGGTCTTTAGTCCCGTTAGTGTAGTGCATGTTTTTTCTCGGGAGATGGTGGTGGTCTTCCCCCGCTGGATGGCGAGATCCGGCGCCGACCTACCGTCGGCTAGTGGGGTTACCCCCTAACCACTCTCCCACCAGCGGGGCACCGCCCCAGCCGGGACAAGCTCTACGCTCCCGACCGGTCTCCCAAAATATGTGGTAGTGTAGTGCATGTTAGTGTAAGTGTGTGTGTGTGTGTAAGGAGAGAGGATAGGACAAGGAAGAGGAAGGACAGATCGCGCGCGGTCCGTGGCCCGTTTGTTAGGGTACTGCTCCGGCATTCGCCTGGGGTTGATCGGAGAAACCACGGAAAACTACCGATTAGAGCAGCCGGCCGCTAGAATTCTCCTCCAGACAACAGCTGAATTCGACCTAGCTGAAAAGCTAGTGTCGAAAATCCTGCCGCCGTCAGGTCTCGATCCTAGGACCTCCCGGTTAGAGGCGCTGCAGTGACATCAGTTGATGCACTGAGCTACAGCTACCGGTTTATTGATACAAGATTTATCCAGTTTTTCTGTATCAGGGCCTCACAATACGAGTTTTTTGCCAAAAAATCGCTTTTTTTGCCACAGAGTTACATAACTTTCTTGATACTACGTAGAAAATGTTCCTTTTTCAATAGGCAGTCAATATATTTGGAAATCTTATGATATTAAATGATATATAACATACCTCACCGGGCATTCTGAGGAGTAATTTATATTAAAAAAACACTTGCTTCGAAATTCATCGCAAATGGAAGTACTGACTCACGACCAAGGAGTACGCTGTACAAATGATGCTATTGTGAGCTCTGAGGGCACAAGAGAAAACCGCAACAAAAATATGAATTATCAAAGGTTTCGAATCATTTCTAAAAGGTTAATTTGAAAACACCACCTCGATGAAATAAAACAGCTGTATCTTATCACCTCCACCATCTCGACGTTCAACAATAATAAGCTTCTCAAATATCGATGCGAAAATTTCAAATAACCTTTGCGGATTGCATAAAAAGAAATACATCAAAGCATTGAGAATACAAATGGTTGAAAGGAGTAAAAAGTAAAAGTATGAGAAAGTAAAAATAAAATTAATATTGGTATTTTAATAGTTAATTATAAATAAAATTAATTTCATTATTATTCATATCATTCTTCAATTTTTCTCGTGGCCCGTAGTTGGTGTGACTCCTGTATATATTTCATTAACTTCAAGCAGAAATTACGCAATCACTGCTCGTTTTTTCTAAATATTGTATCTGACCTTTTTTAAATAGCTAATTATGCATAACACACTGTCCAAGGCAAAAATTTCAATCCCAAATTTTGTAGTTTTAAAAAGTTATTACAATCTTCGAAAAATCAGGGAAATCTGCGAAAAATCAAAGAAAATCGATTTTTCAGTCGGAAGGACGCACAAAGCATAGATTCTGGCTACACCCCGTATTAAAGGATTTTTTCTATATTTAGCTACTGACTTGATCCACTTTTCGTTACCAGGGCCCAACGATGAGTGTTTGTGTCGAAAATGTGCCGTTCTTCGGAGCATGATTACAATTATGTTGTTAGTAACTGCAAGCAAGTGAAACCGTGGAAGAAGAAAATGCTGCGTCTTCGCAACGGTGGGTCCGAGTGGGTCGGCGCGGGCCTGGTTCTCTCGCACCCGGAAAGGTGCCCTCCCGGCCCAAAGAGCGCGCGAGGCGTCCGCTCATAACGCGCTGCTGTCAAACAGCTGCCTCCGCGCCTCCCTGCACCGCAGACACTTCCCAACTTTCGTTCAGGGCGCGGCCTTGCTGCTTCCGAACAGTTTTCCTCTTTCCCCCTACAAAAACGTATTGAATCACTTTTTTTTATTTAGGAGTTCCACCGCACTTAACGCCGTTGACTAAATGTCTATAAATGAGGTTTCAAAACAAAGTAAAAAGTGAGTCCCAAAAACATTTCTTTTCAGTCGATACGTACGTAACTTTTTGTACATATTATTACTTTTAACTATTTAAATTTGTATTTTGACAGAAATATTCAAATGGAGATGATTTAAGAAATTGCAATGATATGTAGTAGGTAAGAGTGACCAATACTCAATACTCTAGTCAACTATGTATCAGTGGACTTCTAACAAATTACATTTGATATTTAAGATTATTCCACATGGAAGCACAGTGGTCAAAGAGCAGCAATATCGAAGAAATTAATTTTTCTGCTGATCGTCTATATTCATTTAATGGGATGTTCTGTCGTAATTATGTTTTATTCTACGGAATAAATCATATTATGCCGTTATATGAATCGTTTGTGTGACTATAATTAAGATAAAATCCCCTCAAATGTCATAGAAATTCTAAAAATATAGTTTTTAATTCAAAATGTATTTAAAATACTGATTTCAAATATAAGTATTTAAAAACTTCCCTACCCTGTTCATTACAAATTGTACAACATATGGTGCTTTACATACAGATAAATTTCGTCCCAATAATAAAACAAAATGCACAAAATTTAGCTCCCGAGTCATTGTTGCATTCCAATCTGATATTCCCTGAAGGTTAGCAATATTTATTTCATATATTTCAAATAGGTTTTAAATAATTTCTAATATATTAATGTATACATGTATAACAAAAGGTCGAATGTAAGAAACGAACAAAGAAATATAAAATAACCTACAATTTCTAAATTACGAAGCATCTGTCTGGAATTGCGTTCACGAAGCGTAGCCAATTCGGAGCCGGCTATCATGTTTTTCGCCAAATTACACAAAAAAACTCTGTTTCAAAAAATTCAACAAGGCCTTATTTGAAGATCAATTTTTTATGCCACATTTCATTAAGAAAAAACATTGTATCTTCACAACTTTATTTATAGGAAGATGCCGAAATGTTTTTAATTTTTTAAAATTTTTGCAAAATATTAATTTTGGGACAAATCGGCAGAACGGTTTAGCCGATAGCATTGTTCACAGACGGACAGACAGACGTTTTCCCGTCAGTCGACTTTTCGGTATCAAGTACCCATGAATCATTAATTCTGGCTATGAACGTGTTAGAGTATTTAGCAAATGGATTTATTAACTTTTTTGTTCCCTGTGCCCTGCAACAAGAGATTTTTGCCGAAAATTCACCGTTTTTTCGCACATAACTTTCTCTCTACTGCGGTAGCGGGAGAGAGAAAGTGAAAATGTAAAACAAGCTGCAGTTCCATGTCGTAATATGTGTATGCTCATGCTCTATGAGAGTAAGTGGAATAACATCATATCATATGTTGAATTTTTCTTCCTCGGCATATTATATTGTTTTTGTATTTTTCTGAAGTTCCTGGGTATGAAACGAAATCAACCACACCTTTCAGATTGCTACAGGGTACATGTTTTTTATTAAGTTTTGCGCGCACAACAAATTTAAAATAAAAATTAATGCAAACAAATTCAAAAGTTTCACCGAACATCAAATAAAGTAAATCCCATTGTGACTTTGCTCGAGATTTCGATACTTTAATATTATAGGAGATGAGGGTTACTTTTAAAAATTATCAGCTTATTTAAAATTGATGATACTGGTTAAATAATTACAAGCGTCAATATAACAGTCAAAAATAGATAAACTTTAGCAGAATTAAAGTTGCTCAATCTACTTCGGAAAGAATTCGGGATTGATATTATAATTAGACAATACTATGTTAATTAAATGACCATTTATTGATTCTATTTAATTTTCATCATGATATGTGTACATCACGTTTACTTGACAAACATTCTAATATGTGAAGCAACGGTGAATAAAGTATTTTTGAAAATTTTCTAATTATTTGAAATTGAAAACGTTTGCTGGAAATGAATACGCGTCAGTCATTTCTAACTGTAATGTCATTTGTAACAGTTTTATTGTCACTAATGGAAATATTTTTATATTTAGTAATGTGAAGAAATTGTTGGCACTTGTAAAAATACATTCTGTCTGAACTTCAGATATCAATATCAACTTCAGATATGTAATTAGGCCACTGTGGGTTATTGTAGAATAAAAGTGTTTTTCGTTTTCTGTAAGTTGAACAAAATTCTACTTTTTCAAAAATCCTTTTAAAAGAAGAGATGAAATTATAAGAGAAACCTAAACTCCACAGATGCGTGTAGTGAAAAGCAAAAACAAAGCACCAAGCTGAGCACCTACGGAAAGTGATATTTTAGAGGAATTCTAGGAGTAGCTGTGTTCTGTGTTTGCTTCTCTGGCTGCAAGTCTGGGTGTACAAACATCTGAGTGCAAATTCTGGCTCGCCGCGCGTTCGTCATCCGCTGTTTGTCCCGCGCCGGCCCTCGGGCGCTAGTAGTCCCGAGTGATTGAGTGCGCGAAGAGGAGTAGCGACTGCCTGACAGCCGAAGGCACTGCAGCCGTGCGAGTGCAATGGCCCGCGACTGCAGCGCTGGCGGCGGACGAGCCTCGAAACGAAACGCAGCTCTCCTGTTTAGAGAATTCTCTTGATTTACGGATTTAAAATCTAATTCCCGAAGGTTGTTCGAAACTTGAAATAAAATTTGAACACTCCGTATGAAATGTTTCTGCTTTATGGTTGATAAATTTCGGAAACGACAGCTGGCATGAGGTTGTATTGATACGGTACTAATTATTAGTGAACGCAGAGCCAATAGCACGGTTCAATGAAACAAAACACTTTCTTTTTTTGCGAGTGAAATTTATTGTATATTTTTAAACTTTTCCTCTGCTCAAGAGAATATACCGAAAATGTTTCTGCATTTTCATTTCAAAGAAATGAAAAAAATTATATATTGATAAAGCTGCTTTTGAAATTCAAGAAGGGGAAGGTATACAAGGAATTATTAAAGATAAATACATTTTGAATTTAACGAATACTTATTTTGTCCAGTAACATGATGATCAACTGGTTTTATTCCATTATTTGGAACAGAAATTATTGGTTTATTACAAATGTCCGTAACTTCAATATTAATGTAATAAAGATTAAGAGTTGTAGCTCTTCAATAATTTAGTTCTGTCAAATAATTTTAAAAAATATAGTAAATCATTGCGATAACGTTTTCCAAGGATAAATTGGACAGTGGCATAGAATACCGTTTACGATATTCAACAGTGTACACCGTTAATTCTTAACTGGCGACTTTCCTTTCTTTGAACATCTGTAACCGACGGTGGGCGGTCTACGAGACCAGGGAAGTTTTAGACATATTATTTTCGAGTTTTGTTTCATGTTTACTTTACATTTTTTCACGTTATCAGTAGTATAATAAACAAGAAAATTAAAGGGTTCGTAATGCATAAAAAAATAAAAAATAATATAATTATTTATTACTCACCGAGTAAATTTCTGGTTACAACTCGTTACATACTTTCTGTTCACGATTCATTATCTAAGAACAGGTAGAATGGGTTTAAAATGTTTTCACTATATTACAAGACCGTCATTGAAATAAAATAATACATCGTTACACGAAAATTATTCATTAAAAAATGTGTAATGCATAATTCAACTGTTTTATTGAAGCGACTAGTAGAACCATTTGCATCTATTTTTTTTTACTTAAAAATATAATTAACTTGTTAAAACTGTTATGGTATTTTTCTATATTTTTTCTTTCTTCCTTCTTTGTTACTATCTATTCTAATATTTTTACTTCCCTTCTATTTCATTATCTGATTCTTCATGCACTTCCTCTTTGGAATTCGTGTCGTGTTCGCTTTCAAAGACAAAATCACCGTCCACATAACTGACAATAGCACTAGCGATTTCCACTACCGAATAATTAACTGTACCATCAAAAGTAGGATCCTCGTGATACGTTCCGAAATCGTCCTTGTCCAGTACGTTCACATATATTTGCTGTGGCAAGAAATTTTTTACCACTGGCCACTTTACTACCGGTCTACGAGACCGCTCCGAGCCTTCAACTGACCCTCAAAGGGGAACGGCCGTCACTGTACCCGCTGTCCCGCATGTGAGGGTTGTTTAGAAAGAGAACAATTTTCCTCAGCGGTCTCCAAGACCTCACGTCTCCTCTTGGGTTAACTTAAGGGCTGATGTTAATTTCTTTAAACTCTACTAACTGATTTGAGCAACTTCTCTAGTATTGGAGTCAGATTTTCCACATAGGCTAAGTCACTACTGCTGTCTGGATGGCGACTACAGAAGCCCACTGCTCTCATCGATCGTTTATGAAATTTCCTCGACCCGCGAATGCTGAAAGAATACGTAAATAGCGGGCCGTCAACCTTGCGTGGTCCATTCTTTCCATCCTGTCTCCACTCCCTTTCTTAGAGCTGAATGTATTATTGCTTGTGATTTAGAAAGACATTATATGCACATTATATAGGCCAAGGCGCAATGAAGCAAGGAGAAGCAAAAACGACACATTATTATTGTAATTCTCTTATCAAGAAAAAAACGTCGGAGGTATGCAGGAGAAGTTGGTATGGAAATAATTATGGGAGACAAGAGGAAAACTAGTGCTACCAGAGAATGGCACTGACTCTCACGTACTAATTAGTTTTGAAATATGTCTCTAAGAACAATAGAGAATAGTAAAAGCTGATTCTTCGCGAAAATCTTCATCGCAAAATATGGACCCGTTGTTTGAGAAAATGTCGTTTGGGCGTTTCTGAAAATGCGCAATTTCGAGGCAATTTTCACAAAACACTTTTCGTTTTTTGATAACCTTCATAAGAAATCATTTGAAGCACTTGAACTCGCTAATACAATTCTGTGATATCTCTCAATAATTGTTACAAAATTCTAGGGTGTGTAGAGAGATGGAAAATGTTCATTATTTTCCAATGATCGTGTAAAGAAAAGTACATAACATGTATTTTTACAATGTTACAAATGTATTATTTGTATATTTGGTATTGGCCTGTTTTTTAGGCAACCCCTATGCTGCAGAGGCGGTCGGCAGGTGTACGCGTTCCGACGCACGAATTCTGACGTATGCAACGTGACTTAGAGCACCGAACATCTGTGCATAAGGGACTACCTAAATATCAAGGGGAAAATGCCACATGTATAAATGCATGTAAATCAATTTTCATGCAATTCCTCACTAGAAGTTCAGTGTCAAAAGTTACCGTTTTCGAACACTCTACATACCTTAGAAGTTCGTCACATTTACTCTCAGTCTCTCTCTGTAGAAAGTCTGCATTGATGACGAGAGAGATATTTTAAAAATATATTGTGTAATTTTTGTAACAGCTAAAGAATACATCAAAATCGCGTTGATTCAATGTTAATCAGTGCATTTAGCTAAATGTATAAAAAATGTATAAGTTAATAGGAATTATAATGTATAAGTTTTTAGAAAAATGTATTAGTTTGAGCTCATTATCACAAATCTAGAATTTCCCAGAAACGCCTCAAGAACATTTTTTTTTTCATATTTTCGCATTTTTCAATCTCCTAGTAGCTGAATTGAAATACGACTTAAACAATATTATAGAATAACAAAACGTAGTTCTATAGGTACATTTTCATTAAATAATTTGAAGCCGTTTTTGAGAAAAAGTTATTTGAACGTTTATGAGATAGCGCTAACGTGGACACATTTTCACAGAAATGTCGGAAGAAAATTCGCCAGAAATCGTTTGAAGCACTTTAACTCACAAATGCAACAATGTTGAAACACGCTCCTACTATACATATTAATGACGTGAGATACGTTTAAAAATACATTTGTGTAATTACTGAAAAATGAAAAGAATACATCATAGTGATGTATTCTTGTTATTCCATAAATTTAGCACTATCTGTACGAAACGTTTAAGGAAAAAAATAGAGATGTATTTGTTAAAACCTTGTTTTAAAATTGCTTGAATAAAACGTTGCGCGTTAACTCTTCAAAAAGCTATACAAGACACTAAATAAGGAGCTAATTATGGAGAACCAATTTCATTTGAAGAAAGAAATCATCTCCAAAACTGTCTTTGTAAATTTCAAACGTTAGCAATTTTTGAAAATTCAGAGTTAACAGTAAAATTTTCAGTGATGCCATCTTTAAAAGTTCATTTCACTCCATCTTTACAAGAAGTTTTTAAAACATTCGGAGCCATTTTTAGGAAAATTTTGAAAATATTTCAGGGATTTCATGTAAAGTACCTCAAAACTTAAAGAAATATTTTCAAAATAGCATGCTTTCAAGCCGTGTACGATTGACTGAGGAATATTCATTTTGAAAAAAGAACTTACGAAAAATGCAGGCAATAGTGTTGCTACGGCAGACAGACAAAACGGACGGACGGACAGACAGACAGACATTTAATAAATACTTCTTGGGCGTCAGTAGACCCCAAAATCAGTATAAATGTGTGTATACGAGAAAATAAAAACAAAAACAAATTTAGAATTTTGTTGTTTCCGTCCTCGTTCTCTGAATAATTACATGAGATATAATTCTTTAAAAGGTTGCCAACACCTTGAGAATCTTGATGGTTGAGATAATCGATCAGTAATTTCTTATAAATCGTATAATTTTCTTGTATTCTATTGTTGATTAAAATTTTTTATCGACTTTGAGACTTTCGCTAAAGTATATTTGAGGGGAACGGATAAATTTTTTTTTCAAAACATCTGACTGTTCGTTTACGCATAAAACTAACTCCTAATCCTAAAGGTTTGATAATTGCAGTATTGTTCAACCAGATAAGTTTCTCAAGCACGTTTGTTATAAGTACAAATATTGTTGACAGCTCTTTAGAAGAACAAACTCATCTTTAGTAAACGCAAATGTTATGCGATAATGCAACTAGAATGCAATTGGTTTATTAAATTGGTATTAAAGCAATTTAGGAATTGATCATTCGTTCTACCCTTGAAACGGGTAACAAATAAATTTACCAGTGAAAGTTGAAGCATTCGCAGTAAATAACTTTCAATATAGTTATTATAATTTTACAATTTTAGAAAAGATTTTATAGTTTCAAGATTTTATGATTTTAAGATATTTTAATTTGAAGATTTTATCATATTAAGATTTTATCATTTTTTAAATTAAGATATTTCATAAGTTTATATGACAGATACTTGTACCGTCATGTAATCCGCTCTTTGTTGTGCAATCACTAGATTTTCCATTTCTCGGACGCAGCGCGGGGGCTGCACCATAAAGCTGTGGCTCACTGCCCCAGTTGGGGCCAGCGCTTGCTCAATGCCGGATAATTCCGATTACGGGGCCGCGGGCGGGAGGGAGGGGGAGGGGGAGCGTGGCTGAGCGGAGTGAGCGTAATGAGCAACTGCGGGCGGCAATTAACGGCTGCACGTGCGCTCAAAGCGGCGCCGAGGGTGAGGAGTCACTTGCAAGGCGCCCGCGCAGCAGGAGAGAGAAGCCGGTGCCTCTGGCGTGAAGGGCGAAGGTGAACGAACTGAAATGACTCGCACGTTGTATTCCCGAAGATGGTGCCGGTTTTGGTGGCTCAGGGCATCAATTGATGACAGCGCAGCGTCTCTGACTGAGAAGTTCTGGGGTTTGAGTCCCGACGGTAGCAAGATCTTCGACACTAGCTACAGAGCATTCAGGTCGAATTTAGCCGCTGTTTGGAAGAGAATTGGCCTCCGGCTGCTCTGACCGGTATTTTTCGTGATTTCTCCGATCAACACCAGGTGAATGTCGGAGCACTTCTCTAACAAACGGGCCACGGACGTCCCTTGTCCTATGCTCATCCTTACACACACACACACACACACACACACACACACACACACACACACACACACACAGAGTCAAATGCACTACACTACCACACGTGTCGGGAGACTAGTCGGGAGCTTAGAGCTTGTCCCGGCCGGGGGGAACCTCGTTGGTAAGAGATACCTGGATATGGAAACACTACAAGACGACGTTTAGGTCGTCGACGGATCTCCCCACCCAGCTGGAAATCAACTTCACCTCCCGCCATAAAAACTTACACTACACTTACGCTACTAACGACCTTAGAAGTTGACGCGCCAACTCAAACCGGAGGTGACGATGTTCATCCCCACCAGATCCGCCGCCGACCTACATATCGGTTTCTCGGGGGCATTTTGTGTAGGTTTCTGCCCTCGAGGGGCACCACCCCCATTCGGACAGTCTCTAAGCTCCCTATCTTCCGACATGTCTGGTAGTGTAGTGCAAGAAAGTGTGTGTAATGAGAAAGAACATGTCAAGGAGCGAAGGAATGTTCACGTGCGGGCATCACCTGTGCTTCTCCGGCATTCGCCTGGTATTGCTCAGAGAAACTACAGAAAACTATCCTTGAGATCAGCGGCCCGCTAAAATACTCCCCCAGTCAGCGACTGAATTCCACCTAGCTAAGTTTCGAGCGTTAAAAACTTCGCCACAACAGGGACCCGAACTCTAGGATGTCCTGGTTACATTCTCAGGGTCAGCAATTACAATTCGAATGGACGTCCTTTAGAGGGAATTGAAAGAGTCACCGGCAAAAAGATGCTAACTGACACTTTGGTCGAAAGTTACATTTCAGTGTAGAACGGTCGTATGCGAGGGAATTATGTCGCTGGTGCAATCTCGTGAGCGTACACGGACTAAAAAACATTATTTTCGATATTCGAAAGTTGGCATTAGATGCAAAAGGTGCTATCTCCATAGAAATGGCGGACAAGGCGCTCACGCCACCCGTAACGGTCATCGTAAAACTCTTGAATAGAGGTTAAAAAAGGCAGATAAGTTATGTGTTTTTGCAATGAGTGAAGAATACAAAGCTCGAAGATGCAGGAAAATGGTATAAAAACTACAATGGGGACGCAGTTCAAGCGAAAACACCTCCAAATACGGTAAGATAGAAGAGGTGCTATCTGCCTTGAGTACTGCACACCAGTGGCGGATTCAGAGGGGGGAGAGAGGGGCGATGCCCCCACCCCAAAAAAGGCTCAGAGCTGTCGTTTGTCACCTTCTTTTATTTGACAAAATTGATTTAAATATTTATGTATGGAACCTGGAATGTAATTTATTATGTAATTATTTAAACACTCATATTGTATAGTACCATGTACACTCTACAAAAACAATATACAATATAATAACAAATATGTTTATTATTTAAGAAAAATCTGTGATGACCCCCTCCAAATAATGGGCCGGATGCGTCCCTGCTGCACACCAAGAATATTAAACGAAACTAGTGAACACGCTACCAGAATGTCCCTTGTACTGAAGTTGCGTTGAACTGGCTTCCATTGTGTTGAATCGACAAGTTAGTGTCAATTGCTTGATTGATATGAAGTGTATTATAATACACGTATTTAAACATTAAATTACTTCTAAATTCATTGAATATTCCAATACATATTTTATTTTATTTACTGTATCAGTCAGACGTCAAAAGGCAATAGCATTCTCTGCCAGTAGATTGTTCCTAAAATGACCAATATGCTGTAATAGCCCATTTCCAACGTAGCAGTGTTGATGCTGTACACCCAATGAGGCAAATAGAAACTATTTAGATGCAAAACCAATGCAGAAATAGCAATATTTTGATAATTAAACATTTTTTTGTGTTTCCTGAAAAATTAGGTTTTTGTCAGCACCTTATGCTGGTGGCCCCTTCAATTGTTTCCATGATAACAGGAGCTCATGTTCGAAATCATTGCCCTATGCGATAAAATATTTGTACTTCGCGACAATCCATTTTCAGTGAGATAAATACTATTTTTCTCCAACATGTTCATGTTGCGGGGGGATGTTTTACAAAATTCTAATGCAAGAACGATATTTTGCAATATTTGATTTCTTGCACTTGTGTGCTGTAATCGAATAGATAATTTAACCTGGTGGACTGACGTCTACTGAACTTCATTACAAATTATAAAACTATTGTAATAATAATTATAATAATATTAATGATGATGATTTTTATGGCTGTTATTTATATCCATGATCTTCAACATTTTTCTAATCTGTATTTTGGAGAAAAGTTTACAATATCGAAACTTGAAGCATTTCTTATCCTAAATTATAATTTATACATTAAACGGTTATAATTATATTTACTTTATTTTTGAATGCATTAGAACTTATTTGAGGCTTCAAATATTTCATTTCTGTGAACTTCTTTACCCGCAAATCCCTTTTTCATTTACTTATTTGTGACCCGAATCTTCTTTCATGCATCATAGTGAATAAAGCTATTTTTTGTTTTCTAAATATGTTTTCCGTTACCAAATATCTGGATGTGATACAAAGTAATTTTCTCCCGTAATGTTGATGAAATGAATTCAAATAAAGGGATTATACATACATGCATTTTCCCTCGTGTTCTTTGTCAACGTGCACAGCGCAGCCGACCCTTCACTGGGAGAGCGTTTACTCGTAGCCGAGGTAGCTTATGCTGAAGGGCCGTGGCTGCCTTGGATCGAAGGGTCACGGGTTCGGATCCCGTCCCGAGCATGGATGTGTGTGTGTCCGTATGCGTGTTGCGTTGCCGTTACCCGAAAGTTATGAAACAAATGTTGAATTACAGTGGTCGCTCTATGATCAGAGAAGTTACAAAGCGATTTTAAATAAAAACGTCTCTAATTCGTCATTAGCCACTTTGTTGTCATTTCATTATGAATCGGTGTTTGGCAGAATAGGTTTTGACGTAATCAGATATTTCGTGCACCTGCCGGAAATCAGTATAACTGATCTGCTGATATGATTGATATAACTGGTATGCCGTACAATTAACGACAAAAGTTACTTGTAACTTTGTTAAATGAAATTTTCCACCATATGATAATTGATAAAAGGTATCAACTTCCAGTCCACTATATGCCCTCGACGTTTGATGAGGGGATGGAAAAGAACAAGTGGATCGAAGTCGAAAACACTCAGCATTCATAAGGAATCCTTTCTTTTGCTAACGTTTTGCTAAATGACGACAATAAATGAAATAATAAATATGACGATTATAAATGAATAAATAAAAATGATAAATGAATTTTAACGAAAGTATTTTGTGACATTTATCAGTGATTTATCACGTATACCTACTTTATATTCTCGGTATAGAGGTGGTACCATTTTAGACCTTATTTACTGCCATCTTCGCTCTCGGTGACCAATTGGCCTCGAAAGGGCGGCTTCGCGCGTGTGCGAACGGACGTGCCCAGTGTCCCCTCGCTCCCAGGGGATAAGGTTGCGCTGGATCGCATGATGCGGTGAGAGGGGTTAAATGAATTGAGAAAGGATGCACAGCTGGCGGTAATACCTACAGCTATGCAAATGTTCTTGCCGGAAGCGCAATGAGGGTATATTGATTAAATTAACCAATATCTGTGCTAATTATTTCTAGTGAAATTCATGATACTAATCTAATGAGATCATTCTTCACTACGAATGCATGCTATTATTAAATTTGAAGAGCGAATATTGAGTACTTTTTCTGTGGTGATGTGAGCGGGTGGGTGGTGTTTAATAATATTTCCATTAATGCTTCCTCTAAATGCCTAAGGTTTTATTTACTTTCAAACAAACATGACTATCTTTTGACGTGAGAATTAATAATTCGGCGAAAAGTAAGTATTTTTAAAACAGATTAAGAGAAAAAATTATCTATGAAGTATATTCGTAGCGTTTCAAAATTGTCAAATTTCAAACTAGTGGTACTAAACAAATGGCACAAACTTTCTTGTATTTGTTGGTTTCCTACTCTCTTTAGTCTGAGCTAGTTTTTCGATTTTGCCTCATCCTCTTCCCAGCTGCTATCTATTGCTGCCTAATTTTTTTTTCACATTTTCTCAATTTTTGTAGGTGTCCTTATAGTAAAAATGGAATCTGACATTATTAATACTATAGAAGATTAACACCAGCTTCTATATAAATCATCATCTATTACTTCGGACCGGGAGCGGTATCTCAGTGCATCAACTCATGGTAGTGTAAGTGTAAGTGGAGAGGATAGGAGAAGGAAGAGGAAGGAAAGATCGTGGCCCGTTTGTTAGGGTACTGCTCTGACATTCGCCTGGTGTTGATCGGAGAAACCACGGAAAACTACCGATCAGAGCAGCCGGTCACTAGGATTCTCCTTCGGACAGCGACTGAATTTGACCTAGCTGAAAAGCTAGGATGCACAGCAAGTTAACTGAACAGCAAGTAAACGGAGAAGGGCCCTGTCTCATGTCGAATGATGATTATCTAATCAGTATGTTATTTCGAAGAAGCCAAAACTGAAAATGCATTTATAAAGGCTATATCCCAATGATCTCCTCTTTAAAACTCCAGTTTCACTATATTTTTGCTAAGATTGTTGTATCACAATATTTCGTCAGCGAACCCATTCCATACAGTCGCTAGTTAGATGAACAACGCATCAATCGGGAAATCCTCGTCATCCCCGAACCTACATCACACTTGTTTTTATGACTTCTTTTTGGAAATTATTTGCTCAGATGCTCAGGTTTTACGACTTACAATGCCTTTTCAATATTCACCAAAACAACACCAATACCCGCTGATAGAGAATCATAAACAACAAGAGAAACGTTACAGTAACAAAACAATGCACGATTGACATGTTAACGAACTAAATATTATGTTTTCTATTGATGCCACATTACCAAATATTGCGACATACTAAACATTCATCCAATAAAGCTTGGTTTTGTGGGCATCTAAAGAGTAATACCGAACAGAAACGCTGATATGAATTAAAATATGAAAATCGTGATTGTATTGAATTTTAACTGTAGTCTACATGATGTGTTTGATCGGTAATTTACAAATGTTTTAATAACGCAATCGTAATGAGTTCGATCACTGAAATTATTGATAGGGATAATGTTACTTATACACAGCTGTGACAATCGATGTGATCCGCATAAACTTGTTGAAAAGTAATGAGAAAAATTCGCTCGTTGGCCTTAATTGGTATCCAGATGAACGAGCTTCATGTAATGAAGAGTTAAAGGCAAAGTCCAGTTGATATTTATTCATACGGGAGATATGAAAACAGTGTGTGACATTGGTCACTCTCAGTAGCGCAGGGATTAGGAGAGGCGTTTAAGTGCAGGGCGGAAGGGGGCGAGGTGGAATTCCACGGACATTTTCCTCGTGTGTTTCTTGCTGGATTCGCCACCACACATCCCCTCCGAATCATGATTCCATCCAAAATAATTCCACTCTCGTCATCAATTGCCCCTGACGGTCACCATGTCACCTTTCATACAATGGGAAGCAATTGCAAACCACCTCTAAGATCTCCTTTGCAATATCTGGGCTAAGGGGCACAACGGTGTTTTGCTATTGTGCTCATCAACCCAGCAATGATGATAAAATACTGGTTCGTGTAAGATACGTGGTGGGACGCTAAATATTGCACGACATATCTGTCAACTCGCGATGAATAGTTAGAGGTATATCTATATATCTGGATAACAGAGGTATATCTTTACACTAAGCGAGTATTTTACATTTTTCCGCCCCATACCCCTAGCACTAAGAAATCATGTATCATCAATAATGTCTCTTATCATTTGATGATGGCATCAACTCCAAATAGATAAGAAAAATATTAGGCAAAGTCCATACATTTGATGACTGCTCCATGCGACAAATTGGTCCTTCTACAATTGGTGTTCTGGATCAAATTCACTTTCTTGCAATTTCAAGAGTAATTTACCAAAACCCATAAGCATGTTACATCAATCAAATATATTGATATACGGATCAACACGTATTTTGTGAAGTGTGACCCACGTCAGCGTATAGAGTGCAGAACATGCATAGTCAATGCGTGCAGCGTTAATGCAGCCAGCAGCACCACGCCCCTACTAGCTATGAAGCGGAAGGACACGAGATCAGCATTCATTTGAATTTGTATTAGAGTTTTGATGAGAGCTCCCTCGTCCAATTCGTCTGGCCTATCTGTTTTCGGTTTGTTTGCAGACCACAGAATAAATTTTAGGATTCTCTCTTTTAAAAAAATTCAGATAATAGGTAGATTTTTTTTACGTCACGGAACTTGTGAAGAAAGAAAGAAAACAAAAAAGGGAGAATATAAGAAAGAAAGTTGGAAAGAAATAAAGGCAGAAAGAAATTCGGAAAGAAAGAAAGAGAAAGAAAGAAAGAAAGACACAAAGAAATAAACAATGAAAGAAAGTCGGAAAGAAAGAAAGAAAGAGACGGAAAGAAAGAAGGAAAGAAAGGAAGGAGGAAAAAGAAAAGAAAGAAAGACGAAAAGAAAAAAAAACCTAAAAGAAAGAAACAAAGAGATTGTGCAGAATAGGATATACTCATTGAAGCTGAGATTCACTTATTTCTCTTTTTCTGAGAAACTTTATATTCTCGAAATATTTGAGCATGAAAAGTGAAAGCATATCCAGGAAGCATTAATACAGACGTGAATTCATTTATTTGAGGAAGAACATGAATGTTTGTTGAATAATAGACTTTTTATGGCATCGTACCTTCAAATTGGAAACGAGGAAATTCCTCTTCTTTGTTTGAAGTCGGCGCAGCCGGCAGTAGGCTTCGTGAGATGACTTGTGCCAAGGCGCTCGTGAACGCGCACAACCATGTGGCCTCTCGGCGGTGAGTGATTGCACGGGTAGGCGCCCGTTCCCCTCCTGCACCTCCCGCTCCCCTCCCACTCCCCTCCCGCTCCCCTCCCGCTCCCCTCCCGCTCCCCTCCCGCTCCCCTCCCGCTCCCCCTCCCGCTCCCCTCCTCCTCCCGCTCCCCTCCCGCTCCCCTCCGCTCCCCTCCGCTCCTTCCGTTCCCCTCCGCCCCCTCCCGCCGCCTCCCGCTCTCCTCCGCTCTCCTCCCGCTCCTCACTCTCCCCTCCCGCTCTCCTCCCGCTCTCCTCCCGCCCTCTCACTCTCCTCCGCTCTCCTCCGGACTCCTCCCTCTCCGCTCCTCCCGCTCTCCTCCGCACCGTCCGCTGCCCGCCGGCTCTCGCCGCTCTACGCCGCTCTACGCTCGCCGCCCACTACACCACCTGTTACCGCATCCCCATACACTTAACTCGACTCTTCCTACCTGCCATTCCACCAGCCCTCTCTGCCACCTCTGGGTGACTCCACTTATCTTTGCTGTCCATGCCCCTCGCCTCCATGTCCCCACCACAGGCTGCGCCCAACACTACGCTATCTCCTCCCACTCCCCGTCCCACTCTCCCTCTCGCCCCTGGGCGCATCGAGATGGGCGGCCGTGGTTCGCAGGGACTCCCGAGGAGCGAGTTCAGAGGCTCACTACGAGAGGCCCGAGGCCAACGCCCCCCTCCACTGTGACGGAGCCCTTTGGCCCCTCGGTCACTGGCCAGGTAAGCGACTCTTAGCAATGAAAGCACTTATGGTATAACGAAAAATAATTTGAATTATGGTGAGATTCGAAGACTATGGACACTTACAAAACGCTCTTCAGGCGCAACGTGAAGTGGACGCTTTTATAGATGAGATGTGGTTTAAACAAAGGGTGATGATACAGAGACAGCTTTGCCTTAAAACACTCTAGCCTCATAGGCGAAGGAATGATATGATTAAAATATAAATATTGGTAAGAAAAAAATAATTAATTTCCTGACAGGAAGTCGATTGAAGATGACATCTGGAAGAAAAGACATTACATGCTTTCTGGCACCCCAAGTGTTCATGCACTGTCTTCTTATTTGAGGCATTTTACTTGTTACCCCGTATCCCCGAATTCATTGATTCCGTTCTCTCGCCTTTCTTTCCGTTCATTTGTCTTCCCTCTCAACGCCCGCTGCCTCCTCCCCTCGGAAAGAATAACGAGGCAAAGGAGAAGCATGTCCAGCGCTGCTCCCGCGTCGCTGTGCCAGAGTGCAAGAAACGGGAACCGTGAAATGGCCCCCATGAATTTCTAATTTGCACTTGATTGGAGATAAACGGTCACAAGAAAGTCCCTGGGCTGTATTTTCGGGGAAGATTGATTGCGTCACACTTTCCAGAGACCTCAGCTAAGTTGATTTAATTCTCCCCCCAAGCAATGCAGTATGAGTTGGAGAAAGTGATATGCGAAGAGCAAACACAACTTATTTGTCATGTTTCAGATGTGGCGATGAATGTACTCCAACTATTTTGAGTCAACAGTTTTGGAAGTATGAGACGAGGTTATTCTGTAATACAAATCATAAATATGGCAAGTGCAAATATAATTGGAATATTCAGGGAGACAATACTTACAAGAGAAGAATATGTAAACTTTGATGTTGCAATATTTGGGATCAAAGATCCCTGCAGACCTCATTTTGAAAATCGATCTTACGGTTTAATCCTCTAAGAAATTTATATTCTTCTAATCGAAAGACCTTCAACAACACTCGAGAACCAGTGACAAATATATGAGTACTTCCATGTCATACGATCATTATAAATTTCAAAAAAATGATCTCTTTTCATCATAGCGTAACTATGCGAAGAAAAGTAGTCATAATGGGTTGTGTATGATTGACACAGATTAAATAACTCTAGTATAATTTTGATTTGTAGAGTCTCATCTACATTGTCCTTGAGAGAATTGTTGATGAAGAAAGGCTCAATTGGCAACCTGTGTCCCATGCATAGTAGTCTAATGTCATTTAATTACGAGTGTATTAACTGTACGAATAGTAATTAAACACATTGAAATAAATGTCAACCGCTTATGGAAGAGAATTACTTGGAAATCTCTCACCGATGTATACTTTCTAACCACAAAATCTCCAGTTTTTACAATCAAAAACTAAGATATACTTATGCAATTAATTCATACGACTGAATATTTACGAACTAACGTTACAGTGAACCAAAAAAACAAAACATTAGACAAATCTGAGTGAAAATCATGTTGTAAATTATAAAATTATATATTTAATAATTCAAAATCATTTACGTAAATTATAAATTATCACTACCAACATTCCAATATATAGCAAATACGTTCCATTTACAAAGTACTATATTTCCTGCCTCTTCATGAAGACTCTTAAAGTGGGGAAGGCAATGGCCGGGTTGGAGGGCATCATGGGGAGGATTTTAAGGCGCAATTAGAGCGGCGTGCAGCGCATCGTGTCTTGTTAAGCCGCCGCCGCGCGCCGGCGTGATGCGTAGCCTGAGCGGCGGCGAGGGCGCGGGAGCGGGGGCGGGGGCGGGCCGAGGCGCACCGCAAGGCAGCGAGGGAGGGGCGTTTTGGAGACCGCGTCGCGATGAATAATTCAGGCCCCCCCTGGGAGGGGGCAGGGAAGCGCGGACGGGTCTCGCTCCGGACGCGCGCGCCTCCGCTCGCTCGCTCACTTCCCCGCCCCGCCCCGCCGCCCGCCACTCCGCTCGCCCATCCCCCACTCCAATCCCTTGCCCGCCCCGCCCCGCCCCGCCGCCAGCCTCGTCAACAACCACATCTCGTCGCTCGCCCCGGCACCCGCCCCGCCGCATATACTGTCCCATTGCTCACTCCGTCGCCCGCCCCATCGCCCGCCACACCTCCCGCTCCACCCTCTCCCTCTCCCGTCCTCCCTCTCCCGTCCTCCCTCTCCCGTCCTCCCTCTCCCGTCCTCCCTCTCCCGTCCTCCCTCTCCCGTCCTCCCTCTCCCGTCCTCCCTCTTCCGTCCTCCCTCTTCCGTCCTCCCTCTTCCGTCCTCCCTTTCCCGCCGCCCTTTCCCGTCGCCCTTTCCCGTCGCCCGCTCCGCCTCTCCTCACCATCGTTCATAGACGTCGTCGACGTCTGCATTATAAATTTTATGGCCAATCCAAACACAGGAGACCCGCTGGTCATCAGTCTATTTTCAGAAATGTCTGCGGGCGGCCAGATGTGGTCGCCCTTTTAAACATGCGGATGGATCTTCTTCGGCCGAAGGCGATTCGTGCAGAAAATAGGAACTTCCCGCAAAATGACGATCTTCGGTTTCATTTTTAGCCGCCTGGTGGCATCGTTTCTCCCAACAGGAGCGATATATATCTCCACATCCATCTGGGTCTTCGCGGGCGCCAGCAATTTGCGACTCGTTGGCTATTTCGCGTCCGCATTTACAAAGATATAAGAATGAAAAGTGGGCAAAACATCTGGATCAAGAAACTGTTAAAAGCGCATGTTACCTTGGTACCTCGGTTAGAGCAATTGCTTGGGTTGTAGTTCAAGAACCCCGGGTTTGATTCTCGATGAATTCTAATATCTGGAACAATTTAAATAATCAAATACAATTGCTGCATAATAAAAGTATCACATTTTAGGTGACATTTCCTGTATGGAGTACATTTTCCACTTTTTCTCCTATCGATTAAAGTTAAAGTGTTAGTCGACAATCAACTGTATCATTTCAACTACTTCAACTTTCATTACATCTGTCACACTAGATGATGATGATTTATCTGTCACGTTATGCTATGCAACAAAAAACCTAACTTCTAAGATTTAGAGCCATTTTCAGAAAATTTTATCGGTATAATGAGCCCCAAAATTATGTATTTTCATGAAATATTCGCAATAATTTTCTTACACTTTACATTTTTTTAAATACTTATTATAAAATAAAATACAAAGATAATTTAGAGTTTTTCTAGTTGATGTCCAGCATGTTACTGCTGCAAGAAGAAATTTGAAGTCTGCAAAAACGAAGTCAAGAAGAAATGTGAGGAAAAAAGAAATGAGTGCAAATATGTAATGCTACACAGTCAGTACTATGAATCCAAACAAGTCCTTATTTTTAAATATTGCTTGTGCTCTTGCGGCAAACTGCAGTGATCTATGAGCCAGCGACCGCCTGTAAGAAACTATAAGAAACTATCTGCTTGAAGTTGCTCCGAAAAACGCCTCTGAAAGCAAGACATTGACATAGTAAATTCCAACAATGCAATGTGATGTAATTGACATTTACATATTTTGTCAATATTTAAGCCTTTTAAAAACACGTAAGGCATAGAAAATAGTCTTTAGTGTTTTTAATATTTTAGATTATTCTAAACAACACAGCTGAATTTATAATTCTACTTGCCCGTTAATTGGAGAAAGGAGTCGTTGTGTGGTTAAATCCACTTAACTTTTCAACCAAATTCTTTTCAACGAAAAATAACGTTGTAACTGAAGTGTTGACTTTGAAATAATTATACAAGGATGACCTGTGGAAGCACCGTTAGTTATACCTCGATAATATCTTCATATTGTGCACAAAAACATCCGCAGGAAAAAATTCATTGATGAACTGACTCATATTTGAATTTTTGACTCATATTCTGAACTTTTCAGAATCCTATGTCCTGTACATATGGAAAACAACAACAACAACAACAACAACAATAATAATAATAATAATAATAATAATAATAATAATAATAATAATAATAATAATAATAATAATAATAATAATAATAATAATAATTTGAGAAAATTTACATTTTCCACATGTAACATCCCGTTAAAGAAATGATCCATCTTCCCGATCTTGTATTTCTGTCCCTTGCCTTCATTTTTATTGGTGTCGTCTTGTTTGTATGCTTCCAGTCAGCTGTGAGTTTAGGACGGCGCTTTCCACTGCACTTGAGTGGTTGGGCGGTAAATCTCGCGCGGCCGTTGGCCCTCTCGCGGACGGGCTTTGTTTCGCGTCGCGCCGCTCCACTGTTCGCGCAATGCGCACGCCGACACCCCGTCAGCTCCGCTCGACTGCGCACACGTCGGCCAAGGCCTCTTGTTTCCATTGGTCTCTCACGTCTCTTCACCATTCGAACAGCTTGGTCTGACTTGCATTCATTGCTGCATTCTCTCTTCTCAATGTATTTATGTGTTTATTTTGTTTCTGAATTAACATATTTATCAAGTTTTTAATTCATGGAAGTCATACTTTTCGGTCTTTATTTGGATTTGTGTAATCGATTCGTGATTCCGGGAGCGTCGACTGGTAAAGTCATTAGTGTCATTAGTCCCGTATGTATAGAGCATGTTTTTCCTCAGAACGTGACGATAATCTTACACCAGTGGATGGCGAGATCCGGGACCAACCTACATGTCGCCTGGCAGGGTTTTTCCCAGCCTGGTACCTTCCACCAACGAGGCATCGCCCCGGCCGGGACAAACTCTCAGCTCCCGCACAGTCTCTCGACATGTGTGGTGGTGTAGTGCATGTAAGTGTGTGTACGTAATGGGTGACCATAGGACAAGGAAGAGGAAGGAAGGATCGCACTTGATCCGTGGCTCATTTGTTAGGGTACTGCTCCGGTATTCGCCTGGTGTTGATCGGAGAAACACCGGAAAACTACTGATCAGAGCAGCCGGCCGCTAGAATTCTCCTTCAGATAGCGACTGAATTCTATCTAGCTAGAGTCGAAAACTCCTGCCACCATTGGGATTCAAATCCCGGGACCTTAGAGGCACTTCAGAGACATCAATTGATGCCCTGAACCTCCTCTCCCAATGATCATGATTCTTGTTTTAAAAAAAGGCACTGAAAAAGACCATCGATTCGGAATGATGAAGTAAAAATAACTGAAGTTTGAATGTCAAAAATTAATTAGTTCATTCTTGACTTCAACACTTCAAATGAATAAATTATATAAATCAATCGCGAAATTGGTCATCGACATGAATATGTCTTCCGTGAGAAAATTCAGTTAAATTTTAGTCGTTTATTCCTAAGGGGCTAATTATGGGCAAGAAGCGGTTGAGACTACGAAAGGTAGACATGTCTTTGTGTGCATATCAGAGCTGTTGTGAATGCAATATGACCCAAGCCTCGCGTGTAGGGATATGTGGGCAGTGCAGGATTTGCCTATAAGCAAAACAAGCAACTGCTTGGGGACCGCCTCCGTCCATGAGCTCCACACACAGGAAACAATGTCAAAAAATATACGAAAAAATGTAAAATGTTTCTATCTGTAAAATAATCATTAATTAAATCTGTAAAATAATTAATATCTGTAAAATAATCATTAATTAAAATAATGAAATGCGCACGAAAGTGCATAAGAAAAAAAGTTAAAGTTCCATGCTATATTCTGTCACTGTTTTAGTTCTTTTCTTCCATCTTTGAATATTATATCGTTCTCACTGTTCACCACACAACGAGCACACGCAGTCTTCTTTTACTTCGTGATGATGTGAGGTTGCGCAGATTTTGTGATGGAACCCATGAGTCGCCAGTCTTGTGGTCACGTGTCTCAATTCCTGATTTGTTTCCGTCCATTTTCTTTACATCATGGCATCTGTTGAGTAGAATTCTGGCCATATTTCTCTTCTCTTCTGTATTCTTTCTTCTAACACTTGTGTGCTTTGCATGTTGAATGATAGTAGTAATTGGTATCTTAAGTCCTCAATGTAGAATGGTTCTCTGGTCAGTTCATATACTAATCTTGATTGTGTGTTCTTTGGAAGACACAAGACTCTCTTGCCTTGGTTTTCTCTACGAACCTTAGTCATAGAAAATAATCATTAATCAAATAGTATACTATATAGAAAGATTGTATTTAAAAAATAAAAATTACTTTCTGAAATATTTGATAAATAATATTATCATGACAATATTCGGTATTTAGTGTATTTTTAAGTAAATTTGCTGATTGTTTCCGGAGGGATACTCAATTTCTGAGGAGGGAAAACGATTCTGAGGGGAGGGACTTTGAAATAACTAATTCAGACCTGCATGTGCTTCATTATAACGAACCAGCTTGGTGCATCAATTTACGCTAGTACATGGAGTATCAAAATAAATGTTACATACTTCTAGGACGTAAAAACGGAGCAAATTATTACTTTTCGCCAATGAATGGGGCGTAATGGGAAATTGCATAATTGAAGGAAAATGAATAAATTCCAAGTGAAGGAGTTACACTCATTTACCATGTGTCATTTTCAACTATTTTTTAGGTAATCCTGCCTGCCCACATATGTGAGCAGGTACATGAAAAGTCGTTGACACATTCAGAACGTGACCTGCTGAACATCGGTCAATAACTAGTTTAGAAATCAGGGACAAATGTTACATGTTTAAAAGTACATTCTAAAAAGATGATGTAGTGAAGTGTTAATACAAAAGTATCGTAAAATTCAAACAAGTGCATTAACACCCATTACATCGAGTTTCATACGGTACTTCTTCTACGACTTATGGTATTTTTTATAAGTTAAACTCTTACATTGAATCGTTTCGTGGCAGTTGACATGCAGAGTTCAGTCAAGGTCACCTAGTGCACAGATCCCTATCCTACACTGCGGCAGGTGTCTTTTGTTTACCACTTCGCTAGTCAAATAGAATCAAAATGAAATGTGAATCCAATCTATTTTAAATAATAATATAATATTTCGCGTAAAAATTACTAATAATACAAGAAATTAAAACTGCCAAGCAAACTATAAAATTAAATGCAATTGTAATGTATGCAATCGAACGAAACATTTACTAGAACGATTCTCAGGGATTAATTAAGTGTCAATACTTGGTTTGTAAACTTCTCTGTGATTGGTCAAGAAACTATATCATAATGAAATCTGTATGAGTATCATTATGCAACGGGTTGCAGGCATAAAATGTCATAATTACACGAGGGAGTACAAAAATGAATATAATAACTTATATAGAGGCAGTTTCCTACTGTATGTTCATTGGCAAAAAGTTACTAATTTCGTCCCCTTTACTTTCGCCTACAAAGTGACATTCTCTATAGCGCGAAAATGCGCTGATTTTGATTTCGTGAAGAGCTCGCGGGGCAATTCTAGTACCTAAAGTAAAACAATACAAGAATCGCTGCAATAAGAGAAAATGTGTATTCAGTTGAAAATCTTAAAATAATTCACAGCAGTGTGTAAACAGTTCAATAGTGGGGCAACATCGCCAGATGAATGTGTATCACAATCACCAAACGTCTTGTTAACAGTTAGTACCGATATGTGAGGCATCGATAGAGGGTACATCTGCAGCTTGCGATAGTTATGCAGAGGAAATGCGAGATATTTGTACTCGCGTTTGCGTTTGACTGGTCGAACCAATATCAGATGTTTGTGATGAAACGGTCAACGTTTACGTACGCGGAGAACTGAGAAGTTCCTGCTGGCGTCAATATGCGTTCGCCCTTGCACACGGTGAAGCCAACATCGTTGGCTTGGTACTCGGCAGACATTCAAGACATAATGCTGGCACTGGGAGACTTCACCCGTGTCCGTCATTCTCATAAGTAGCTTTATATTTACGCCGGCAACCAGATAGAAGTGATGTACACGTTTTCGGAGTTTCTCACGTTGCCCACGGTGATTCCTATTCTCATAATACTCGCCAACACCAGATACAATGTAACATTCGCTAATTTATTGCTTATTTATCCTTCAAAATTGATTTTATTACATGGGAGTTTTTTTGTTTTTTTTTCCCCTTTCAAAATTTAAAATTTAAGTAGTTTATGACTTAGTGTAGGGATCACAGAATTTTGAAAATGTGCACACAATTCACTTTTCCCCATAGCACGTCATACGCAGTTTTTAACTGTTTTTTTTTACGTAAAATAAATCAATAAAATAAAATAAAATAAACACTTGAATTCGATCCAATGTGAAAGGCACGTGTGCTCCTTCATCTAACGCACACCTTTGTTGCAGGTGATAAGATTGCAGTGTACAGTGTAACCATTACAATTTATACTGTGTATATACAGAAACGTTTTTTAAAGAGACTTATAAATAACTTACAATATTAATTCAATAAATTTGTTATAATTTGAATACAGATATTTTCATTTTTTTCATGTTGGTAAGTACCCTAACTGCCCTGTCCTCCCAACCTTCGTATTTTACACTTCCAACACCTCAATAGCAATTAATATAATCACTGTCTAATGCTTTCGTCCTTGTCTTTCCGTCAACGTTCAGAAACCAACCGTTGTCCGCTACCCCATTCACTTGACTGTCGTCCCTCTAGTTTGCATCTTTGGATTCCTGGGTTCTCTCCCCTTTGTCTTACTTGAGAGTCTTCTCCGCCCGCGTCTCAACGGGCATCTATTGAAGCTCTTGCGAGCGACCGTTCCCTGGCGGCGGCCAGCGCTACGTCCGTGGCCCTGCGCCCTTGTCCCCGCCTCTCCCCCGCCCCTCTCAGCCCCTTTCGGCCCCGGGCTTAAGCTCCAAGTTAAACGCGCGCTGTCGCCGCCAGAGGCCGCCACCGCCCCTCGTGAGTGCCTCCGAAAACTTTAATTATCGCGCGCCGCCACCTGCCCCACCCGAGGGCGCTGGGTGCCGCAGGCGAGCGACGGGGGCGAAGACCGCCCGCGGGGAGAGGAGACCGCCACTCCACGCCACTGCATGCCACTACACGCCACTCCACGCCACTGCACGCCACTCCACACCACTGCACGCCACGCCCACGCCACGCCCACGCCACGCCCACGCCACGCCCACGCCACGCCCACGCCACGCCCACGCCACGCCCACGCCACGCCCACGCCACGCCCACGCCACGCCCACGCCACGCCCACGCCACGCCCACGCCACGCCCACGCCACGCCCACGCCACGCCCACGCCACGCCCACGCCCGCCACGCCAACGCCACGCCCGCGCCACGCCCACGCCCGCGCGCCCGCGCCACGCCCGCGCCACGCCCGCGCCACGCCCGCGCCACGCCCGCGCCACGCCCGCGCCACGCCGCGCCACGCCCGCGCCACGCCGCGCCACGCCCACGCCACGCCGCGCACGCCCGCGCCACGCCGCGCCACGCCCGCGCCACGCCCGCGCCACGCCCGCGCCACGCCCGCGCCACGCCGCGCCACGCCCGCGCCGCCCGCCACGCCCCGCCCACGCCACGCCCACGCCACGCCCACGCCACGCCCACGCCACGCCCACGCCACGCCCACGCCACGCCCACGCCACGCCCACGCCACGCCCACGCTCTCGCCACGGAGCGCAGTAGCCGAGGAGCTCGGCCTCAAGTAGACGCTCGCGGTGCCCCTGACAACGGGGGGCACAGAATTAAATCAAAGAATGCCATTTTCATTAACACTTTTGTATTTTTCGGACCTCCTTTTTTTGTTTGGTTAGGTTTTCTAGTGATAGCTGAAGTGCTCATAGGACAGAAATTCCAATTTATAACAGTACGTAACCACTACCAATAATTCGAGATAGTATGTGCTGTTGTAGCAATAGTAGTCGTCTATAAAAGACTTGCGCATATAAAGGGTGCTTAGAAATGAAGTGACATAGTCACTAAGAAATATATATACCTACTAGCATGTTGTCAAAGATGCTGACCGATGGGTTTTTATGACTTGCTCTGCTTGAGAAGATATTGCTACACTAAACTAAAGGACGAATCCCGTCTGTAGTAGAAGCTCTTTTTCGTCCAATATGGAGCACCTCTTATTTCGTTATCTTCCTCGGAGCACTAGTTGGATTAACGACAAAAAATTGGATCCTATCTTCGCATCGGCGCTTTTCGATCTCCATAAATCTTTTAAGTTTAAATCAGTTTGCTCGCCCGAAGCGCGACGTGGGCTGGTGCAATTATATTAGGGTTCTAGGAGAAGGAGCGTTGCCCGTTGGAACAAAAATTATATCAGAGGAAATGTTATCCGAAAATAGTGAACAAAGGTGAATGAAGAGATGAAATTTTAAAAAATTCAGGTCGTGTCTTTCGATACACAGAAATGACTGTCCATCTAGATGATGAGGTAATGAAAAGTCTGCTTCTGCCTGTAGGTGATTCGAGTGAGAATTATTATATACATTGATATTTACATTTTTCTTTTTAAATCAGTCATATTTGTGATCACAAATTACATTATGAAACACTCTGCTTCAACAAAGATTCAAATACAACAAAGAGTATGTATGCTCTAATTGTAATATAAACAAATGAGACGGAAACGAATACAGGCGAACGAAACACTGTCGTCGTTTTTATCTCCGTTTTCTATCGCAAAATATAATACTGCAAAAGCCATTGTATATTTACAACGTGGTTTTTCGTTTTTACACTGTTCTTGAATTGATAACACGCCGAATGAGGTCTCTTGTGATGACATAAGCACTCTGGTAGGCAAAACGTGACAGAATTATATAAGATTGCTCAAAATTATTTGCTGCTTTTGGGGTAGTTGGAGACTCCGTTTTACAATTTTATCCGTGTGGCCTATTTTCATGAAGAAAAGGGACTTCCAACTACGTTTATTACAAGTGCAAAATCTGTATTACTAATATTCAATGCACACAGATTTTGAAACAAATATGTAGCCTCACGCCATGTGAAAGATATCACTAGTTTGTCAGATACCAAAAATCTCTGGGAAAATCCAAAAACAATGAAAGTTTTGATTATCACTGAAAAATTCAAATATTTTGTTTGCTACTCAAGCGGCACTGTAGGATTACTTAGGCGCAATTTAGTGTCTTCGGTTAACGTATCCAAGTGTATCGTATCCAGTTTAGCGTATCCAAGTTTAGCATACGCAAGTTCGCGAGTTCAAACCGATCAAAACTGGGGATTTTTAAGGGATAAAAAAATTATTCGTACGCCTTCCTTCGGCTGGGAAAGAAAATGCGGCTGTCCCACGTCGTAGATTTTCGGCATGTAAAACATTCTCAAGCTTAAAATCCTCTAGATGAAATCTAAATTGCTTGTTTTGTCGCCCGAGCCATTCATTCTTTCACCGCTAGTTGGTGAAACAAACGTAGTAGAATTTGCGTGGTCAGACGGAAGAGAGGGCCTTATGATCTGAATCTCGCCACATGAAATAAGGCATCATTGAATTGAATTGAGTCAACTCGCGGCCCAAAATGCGTGAGGGAGCTTCTGCCCCAGCGGCTGCGGGCGGCGCGCATTTCGCGCGTTCGGTTTTATGACTCTATTAAAAGACGAGCGCGGCTGCTCTCGCTGAATTTTTCATCGTTTATGAAATATTTCGTTCATTTCTACCACGATGGACTCCAACTGGGATCGCCTGGATTTCGTTAAATCTGTTGCCGATTGCATCGGTCCACATGGAAAGCATCGAGAAGAAAAAATATCTTTGCTGAAACAAGAATGATCGTATTACTGGAACGAGTGGTGTTTACACCTTTCTTACATTAAGTAGCTATTTCGTCGATGCAATTTATCATCTTTTTTTTGTCGAAATATGAGTACACTTTGATTTAGAATCCGTGGAAGACTTAATCGCAAAGAATCAAGAGAAATTCTCTGAAAGAACACTGAAGTTGCAAGAAACAATTGAGAATATTAAGAAAAGAACGTTTCACAAAACTTTACTTATTTCTTATGCAATGCAAATTGCAATAAACACTTTCAATAAGGGGCAGATTGATGCCGTCTGCAATTCAGCGCTTCCGTGGACCATTTTAATAAACCTCTCCAATACTTAGAAATCATTCTGGATTCGCAACTTACCAGAAAATCGCACATCATCCACCACCTAAACAAACTCGTGCAGATCTCTTTACGAGATAGCCACTAATCAACCACAAATCTCCGCTCCAAAGACATAAATTATTGTTCTATACAAAACAGTTCTCAGACTCTCTCTAGCGTGCGCGTCTCCGAGGAGTCTTTTCTAAACAAACTATTCCGCACAGCCATAAATGCTCCATGGTTTTAACCCAAATAAGCAACTGCACAGAGGAGTAATTAATCTGTTATTCCAACACATTTCCTCTCCCACAGCAAAATTCTTTATTTCCCTAATTGGTACACCTGGTGCGAGATACTTCAACTTACCTTAACTTATATGCTTGTAACCAAATCATATTTTCCCTAAGACTTATTTCGAACGCCATAACCGTTTTAATGTTTTAAACTACTTTCCTCAGGAATTTCCCTTCCAAAAGCAAGAATAAATGTTATATTTTTTCTCACAAACCCAGCCTAAGCAAGAGAGCTTCCCAAACGCAAGTTTCAGAGTTGTTCTTATTACGTATTGCTATTTATTTATTTAGTCATTTTTATTCATGCATTATTTTCGATTTTTAAGCAGTATCTCTTAATGCACTTGGCACTTTATTCTATTATATACTATTTTGTTTGTTGAAATCTGCAATGTGCAAGCAACCCACTTGTCTGGTATCTCATAAACGAAAAATAAAATAATTAGTTTTTGATCGGTAACACTTTATAAGTTACTTGTATTGTTATGTTTTGTTATTCCACTTTCTGAAACAGGTGTCTGCAATGTATTCATCAGTCAAAAGTGTAAAATCCTTAACGTGCAATAATTCGTCATTTACGAGCGGTAAACAACTCGTTAATTTATCTTCCGAAAGATAATTAGAGTAGACAGATGTTATTTTTAGGAGAAAGTGTTTCTTAATCCCCAGGATTTTATTCGGGTAATCATCTGTCACCTCGTTAAGCCCTGCCGCCGAGTGCGCGCTGGTAATCGAGGTGCTGCGCTGGATGGGCCGCTCGTCGCCCCCGCCCCCGCCCCCGCCCCCTCCCGCCCCCGTGACTTCGCCCCTTCCCTTGCCCCCGTCCACGCCCCTCCCCTTGCCTCCTCACCCGCACCTTGCCACCTTTCCCACACCCACTCGGTCCCTGCTTCGCCCCTACCCAACCCCTCCCTCGCCACTCCTCCTCCTTTCCCCGTCGCACTATGCCCGCGTCTCCGCCCCGCCCCTCCCCCTCCATCCCTTCACTGTCCCCGCATCCCTGTCCCGTCCCCGAATCTCTTCCTTGCCCCTCCCCACCCCCTCCTCGCTCCTCTTCCCGCCTCTCTCCAAGTAATCCCTCCCCGCCCCTCTCCCTGCCCCTCCCCCTCCTTTCCCCGCCCGTCTCCTTCCCCCTCTCTCCTCTGCCCCTCCTTCGCTCTCCACCACCTTTCACCCTTCCCACTCCCCCTCTTGCCCCCACCCCTCTCCAGCATTCCTTCCACGCTCCAACCCCGCCCCTCCGCTAACCCCCCTCCGCACTACCCTGTTCCTCCTCCACATCCCTTCCCCGCGCCTCTCCACCTTCCTCCCGTGGCCCTCCCCTGCCCCTCGCCCGCCCCCGCATTCCTTCCCCTCCCTTCCCCGGCCCTGCGCCGCGTCGCCAGCCTCTTAAGCGCCCCCGCGCGAGACTCGCGTCGCCCGCAGATGCGGCTTTGATTAATATTCAGGCGCCGCACGGCCCACGCGATACTTCATGCATGCGCAGCGATTTAGGCATTCTCACGGAAGGAGTTAATATGGCGTAATCGAGAAATTGCACGGGTCTCTCTCTCCCCTTATGGGCTATGTTATTCGTCTAGGGGTTAAAGTTGACGTATCACCTGTACAATTTTAGGAATTGTTTGACATATTAACAATTATTCATAAGGATATATCGCTGTACTTCTGAAAGTATTAGTATATATTGTAAGAAACCTTTAATCGAAAATTGACTATGGATATCCGATAAATATCATTTAGAGAGCTTTTTTAAGATTAGAAATATCATTTCTTTATGACTGCGAATTGGATGTGTGTTTTCATGAAGTCTTTGTATATATTTTTCTGACATTAATTTTAAAAAATCTTTGTGACTCTACTAAAGCAATTTATATTGTCATTGCTTCGAGAATAGTGTACCATCCCTAATATCCTTAACATTGGCATATCCTTCAAAAACAAATAGTTTTAAAATGTACTATTAAAAAATAAATAATGCTATTAAAGATTTCTTTCATTCAGTGGTATCACTTGTATATATGAGCTTGCAGTCTTTCGTTGAGTTTTACAGAAAACGCAGCCAACTAACTCACAAATCACTCAAAAGAGAATGTATTTATCATTTGGACTTCGCAGCAATGTCAAGGTTTTTGTTCAGAAACAAAAAGAATGGTCACTGAAAAAACAATATCCTCTCTCTTGATTTCATGAAAAAACTATATTCGTGTAAGCACGCTGAAATTCGCTCCATACATCACTTGGACATTTCATCCTTTAAATGTAATAAATTATCTTTTTAGAATAGGATACACCAGTGATAACAAACGTTTTGCATGTTACATGAAAGAAATTATTATCTTTAAAACATACAGTGCATCACCCAAGATTCTCGCCATAGTTTCCCAGTATTACAATCAATTGCATTTCTTAAGAGCATTCAGACAATAGAGGTTGCGTAAAGACCATTCCGTTGCACTTACTTTCTCAAAATTTATAAGTTCGTTTTATCCGTTGACTTCATCTCCGAGGA